>NDGN011457815.1:0-13957 GCA_002564285.1 Tympanoctomys barrerae | reverse complement strand
CTATATATATATATATATATATACATATATATGTATATATATATATTTTTTTTTAACCGAATATAGCATCATGGGTGGTCACATTCCAACAGCCACGCGTGAACAACAGCCATAGACGGTGCAGAGGCCATACTGAACATTGTGTTTAAGGCAACAGATACGTAGATTTCTGAAGTATAAAGCTGCAGAAATGAGAATCAAAGACATCTGATGATATAAATGGGCCTTTGTGGGAAAAGACAATAATGTATGAGAGTATAAACACCACAGAAACAGGAACTGTGTCATGTGTTTCCTATGCGATAGATACCACGGAATTCATAGCTAACGTCGTAGCAATCAAATAGTACAGCAAATCATAAGTGAGGAGAACCAAAATTAATTCATTAACATTTATTACAGATATTCTTGCCTTCATGGCCTTCCTGCAAATTTTTATGGAGTATGTGAAAGAAATAAAAAGATGATGGAAAGGATAGGTAGCTTCTAGGACGAGAGTTCTATTTTTATAGAAATCTAGCGAGATACAAAATATTCTTCAAATTTCTGAGATATTGTAAACTTTATGACAAAAAAAATTCAGAGCACAGCTATTGTTATAAAATAGCTTCCCAATGTTTTTGTCCTTCAAATGTACTAGTAATATTCTTTTGAATTAAGATCTTTAAAGTTGTTACAGTAAAATACAGTTTTACTCTTTATTGGGCCTCTTTTATTCTTAGTGAAAACCTAGTCCTAGAAGGATTCTTATTATTCTTTGGACAACTCGGGTGTTTTTTATTGATAAAATAGATGTTCATAATTCAAAATAATATTTCATTTAAAAAATATAAAAGCACCAAATGCACTGAATAATTACCCCAAATTCTTTTATGGAGCGTTGCATTGTCACAGAAAGGGTGACAGATGTGAAGGCGTCCAAGCTAGCCTCGGGCTTCATTACATCCGCACTTTGATGTCTTCTGAGGGTCATTTAATATACTAAGAATTCAATTTCTCCATAGGTGACTATAAATAGCAATATATGTTCAAATGGCTATTGTGAGGATTAAATTACATAATGCACATTAAATGACCACAAAAGCTATATATTCTTACTATTAGTCAGTATCAGTTCATAGTCAGTATGAACATGAAGAGTCTCCTCATCGCTGAATTGTAATTGAAAAATGTTTGGCTTTGTGCTTGTAATTATGAAGCAAAACTCAGAGAGATATTTTGGGGATATTGTGAACTATCCTAAACAAAGATATACTAATATACTGTTGCTTCTAAAATGGTAGGAGATGGATCCCAGAATCACCAGTTGCAGAGCAACTGAGCTGAGGAGTAGAAGCCAAATGTAGTATTTCTTTACTATAATTTACAGATTCTAAGGAAAGGGACATTAATCTAGAGAAACCGTAAGGGAAGGTCCAGGATGAAGGTACTCTCTGTAAGGTCCAAGGTACTGGAGCACTCTGGGAGGGTCAGAGTAGAGAAGAAAAAGGGCTCACTTCCACAAGTATTTAAAAAGTTCAACTCAATAAGCTAATGTTCCGGAATGGTTAACATTTCTCGGCGTGAGTATTAAGCTTCCTCCAAGGAAAACAACTCAACTGCTAACGTCAGCCCTACCCCAGTGCCAAGAAAATAGTGCTAAATTAGGATTCTAGAAGAGATACGATTCAGTGAAATATCATAGAGCTCTCAACCCATAAACTATCCCTTTGTAGTCCTTGAGAACATAAGAGATTACCAATAAATTTACTGACTCTTTCCTTTTGAAAAGGAAATTCCTAAAACCATGATTCAGCTTTTAAAATTCAGTTTCCATGTGTAAATGTTATAGCTGCTGGGAAATAGTGGAGTATCAAGTCATTTTGTAAAACCATTTTCAAATGTTTTAGTCTGAGACCTGAGCAAAATGTTTTTGGAACCAAAGAAATAAATGTTGATCCTAAATTTCTTTAGTCAAAATGAAAGCACTATAATTAGAAATATTTTTTTAACTACATAATTTCTACAGAATGTGTGCAGGCAAGCAGATGGATAAAATGTACAAGTTGTGTGCAAAACTGTAGGGAGAGAATAAAAGTCCAGATCCAATGTACTATAACCACTTTCTGATTAATCGTCCAAATGATAAAAGCATTTATGCCTTAAGTAGACTTTCAAGCCCTCTTCCAATAAATTTGGACTGTTAACAAATTTGGATATTAATTATGGCTCATATCTAATTTCATTTCCATTATCTCATAGATAGTCCCTTTTCATCTAATATTAGACTTGAGTCTTTTTACTTACCGAAGCCGACATGAAGTCGTTTACACTTAGGCCATAGCATCTATGTGTATATGTTTGATTTGTTGAAACCTAGCAACATGGTTCAAAGATGTATTTGTCATCCTTTGGTGCCCTTAAGCTTGTGTGCACATGTAGAGTGTCCTAGCTTTGTGAAGGATTCTATGCAGAGAAAAAAAAAAAAAACATGTATAGAATAATTTAAGCCCCTAGTAATATGTGGCATTTTTTTCCCTAAAAACTTGTCGAATAAGGCAGATGAATTCTTTTATAGGAAGTAGCAATAACATTGCAATTTTTTACTCAGAATTTTTTTCTGTGAACTTTTCCTCCAAAAAAACTGTCATAAAATTTGAAATGAAAAATTACTGCACAAGACAATCTATTCCGTTGCCCTACCTGTATGTAGCGGCACGCTTCAAACTGCTTTTGTATTTTTTTAGGGAAGGGTCTACAGGGTGTTCGGAGTCTCACTGCTAGATCGGACTCATAGTGATTCTCCTGTTTACAGCCTCCCAAGTGCTGGGATTACAGGCGCGTGCCAGCACGCCCAGTCTCAGTTGCCATCTCAGCGCGCCCCAGGGGCAGGGCCAGCACTGCAGGCCTGGGGATCGAACCGCCAGCCCCTGCGCCTGCTTGCAGGCACTTTAATCCCCTGAACTATTTGGCCGATCTTCAAACTGCTTTATGTTGCTGAAAGCACATATACTTGTATTTCTTGGTGGTAAGAAAGAAGTGATACTTCTGCATCATTTTTTTTTTTTTAGAACAAACTTATATCGGATCGCTCATTTTCTGTAATAAGAGGAAAACAGTCACCCTTCAGTATCTCCTGAACTGGTTCCAGAACTTTAACAACTGCCCAAACCCAGAGAAGCTGAAGACCCTCCTACACACTTTAAATCATCTCTAGATTACTTATTCAACTGAATACAATGTAAATATCACATGAATAGTTGTTAACTTGGATTGGTTAGGAAACGGCAGCGAGGAAAAATAGTCTGTGTAGGTTCGGTATAGATTCAGTTCTTTTTCCAAACATTTTTGATGCATGTCTGCTGGACCCGGTGAAAAGGGACACAGAGGGTCATGTGTTGTTCTTTCTTTCCTGTTTCCTACTGTTGTTCTCTATATTTGATGAGCAAGACTCCCTGCACCTGAGAATACAGTGTTGTTTTTTTTTTAAAAAAAATTGCTCTAAAATTGCACATTATTGTCTAATACCTATTTCATTTGTCCTCCCCATTAAACTCTGGATTTTTGAGCGTTTTGTTTATTTTGCAAACCCATTCCCTGTCTCACAGGTAGTTCTTCCAGTATCTAGTATTTGATGAGCCCACAAATAGCTCCATGAAGCCGAGATTGCAAAAGGGTGGTCTTTCAAATAATAGCATGCTGCCGCTGTCCCCGCTCCATCCTGAGAGTATCTGAAAGGCACCCAGGGAAGGAAAACCTCCCATACACTGGCTCCCAAAACTCATCAGAGCTGCCATGCCTTACAGCCCAAAACACACAGGCTGATCCTAAGCAACACGAAGTAGGGCATATTTAAGCTATTTTCATCTTCAAGCAGCCGAAATGAGGCCAGCAGCAGCGAGAGCACTTTGCTATAATAAGTCCATAAATATTTTTAAAATGATGCTTATTTTTGCCATTTGTATTCAACACGAAGTGTTAAAGCCGAGTAGAAAATAAAAAACACTCCCCTGATACAAAGTATAAATTCCAGAGATTTGGAAAACTGTTCCCATAGATTTATCAGCTGCTTAGGAGACACTGCGCTGTGCTGTGCCTAGAACTACAAAATCTCCTTTGCACTCTGAAGGGCCAGATGTTACCAGCAAATTGTAACCAGCCATGGCTACATGAGCCCATGCCTCACATGGTTACCTCTAAGTGCTTACAGAAGGCGTAAGGGATGGAGGTTACCACCCAAACAGACCTTTTTAAAGGCTTGAAGAAAACCGTCACTGGCTGTTCATGGTAGATGAACTCTTTGTGCAAAGACCTCCCACCAGTACCTGAGAGAACCATTCTGGACTGAGCAAATCACTAAAACAGGAAAATGTTCTGGAAAGAATAGTGCTGCCGGGTGTGGTGGTGCACACTTGCAGTCTCAGCGCTCTGGAGACTGAAGTGAAGGATTGCTGTGAGTTCAAGGCCAGCCTGAGCTGCACAGGAAAACACTGGCTCCAAAGATCCCCCTCCCCAAAAGGAAGAGTGGTATATAGGGATGGACTTGGTAGCTGTAGCCATGTCATCTTCATATTGTAAAACAGCATTTGACTGACTTAAATTCTTTAAACTTCAAGTACGCTGTATTCTTAAATATATTTTTAACGTATATCAAACATTTTAACCACTTGGTATTAGAAAATATCTTAAGGGCTGATGAGGTAGCTCAGTGACTAAGCACCTGCTTAGGCAAGCCCAGGGACCGCGGTTTGATCCCAAGCACCACATGCCCCAGGTGCGCTGAGCCGGCAACCAAGTCTGGGCATGATGAAGCATGCCTGTAATCGCAGCACCAGGGAGGCTGGAAATAGGAGGATCACTACAAGCCAGAGCTGTGTAGTGAGACCCTGTACCAAATACATAAAAATAGAAAATAAAATACCTTAAACTCAGCCCCAGTATAAGTAAATAACCACTTATCACTAATTTTAAATTTAATTACAAGTTACAGTTTTCCTCCTCGAGCTTCCTCGTATAGACAGCAGAGAATTAACAGTATGTACAACGTATTGCAGCCTTCACCCTCAGCGGGGAAGGACTTAGAGTGGAAATAACTTGGCTAGATGGTTACAAAGAAAGTTATGGTGCCCGGGAAGAAGAGCTGTGCCATATGTAAGTAAAACACAAGGCCACACCTAGTGTAGAGAAATCTCTCCTTTCACCACAGAATTTTGTAGCTTTTTGCAAAATATATCAAAAGGTCAGGACCCAATCTGGACCGTCATAGGCAGTGAAATTGAGTATAGGGTTTAAGCACATAGCAGGTAAAAAGTCTGGTGACGGACATACCTTAATGTCAAATCACAAAAAAAAAAAAGAAAGAAAGAAAAAAGAAAAAAAAATGTGTAAGTAAATTACAAAGACCTTATCTTGAGTCTGTTAGATTAAGCTACACAAAATTGCTGGTGTTTGGTTTTAGCCTAAAACAAATAACTCAAGTCCAAATGTTGAGATGCCATAATACTGAAGTTTTAAAACTATAAACCAATTGGGCCACGGATGAGTGTGATAATTATATCATTTCATAAAAGGCAGGAAATTGTTTTCATTTTGGATGATACTCCTCCTCCAGTGAGATTAATGTCATATTCAAAAAATATATTCAAATCAATGCTGTGAAATTTCTGAGGCTAAAAACCATACCAGCCCATAAATGGGTCTTGATGGATGGTTACCTACAAAGAGAAAGGCCATCTTTGAAGTTTAAACAACATGAGATAAAAGGTTAAGGATATTGTTGCAACCACAGGTTGAATAACATGAAAGTTGTTTGTATACCACAAAACTTAGAACTGTTGCTGGACTTGCTGGTTCCTGTGTTTGGAGTGTTTGTGTGGGCTTGACAATTACTTCTCTTGAATCTGAGTTTTGTCTGTTTAGTCAACTTTTCACACTTTGTTTACTGCCCAAGTCCCAAACAATCTAGTATAGAAAACAGTTTAAGAAATTAGTACCGAATCTTTATGTATTGAACTTTGGTTCGTATACCATGGATAGAGTCATCAGTCAATTTAGCAAGGTGAAGTTGGTTGCACTTAAGTGAATACAAACCTGATCACAAGCCACACTACTTCAATGAGCTGATTTTTAAAAAAGCATTCTTTTTCAAAGCTGAGAGGTAAGTAGCCTTTCAGCAAATATTTTTACTATGACACCATATTAAATTTATTTTTTTTAGGAAAGGTCTACAGGGTGTTCAGGGCCTTAATACTAGATTGGACTCATAGTGATCTGCCTGTTTACAGCCTCCCAAGAGCTGGGATTACAGGCACATGCCACCTGGCCCAGTCTCAATTGCTGTCTCAGCACATCTTGGGGGCTAGACAGGCACAGCAGGCCCAGGCATCGAACCCTTGGCCCGTTCACCTGCTTGCAGGCGCTTTAATCCACTGAGCTATTTGGCTGGCTCTTTAAGCCTCTTTTCATTTACTGTTTAGATTAGTATTAAAATGAACTATTATTGTATAAGTTCTTTGTTATCACCCATTTTCTTTCAATGCTATGATGGGGCAACTTTGTCTAAGTATTAGCTTTAAAATACCTAGATTCCTAACACCAATAGTTGTATTCTCAGGCTGGGGAGATGGCTCAGTAGAATAAGCGCTTGCCTGACAAGTGCAAGGGGTTGAGTTCAATCCCAAGTCCCACAGACACACACACAAGCAATAGTTGTATTCTCAAAAGAGTTGGAGACCTCCTTAACCATTTTGAAATAGACAAGTGGCAGGGCAGGCCATTTCCTGCACAAGGATTTCCTTGGTCTAATTTTTTTCTATTTATTTTTACTTCTGTTTTTACTTTTCAAAATAAGATAAAATAAAATTGAATTTATAAACACACACATAGACACACACACACTGTGGTCTGTAAGATTTTTTTTTTTTTTTTTTTTGAGACAGGGTCTCACTATGCAATTCGGGCTAGCCTTATGCTCACTCTTGTAGCTCCCAGGCTGGTCTTAAACTTGCAGAGATCCTCCTGGCCCAACCTCCCCAGTGCAGGGATTACAGGTGTGCACCACCACACCTGGTTCTGGGGCAGCATGGTGGGTGCCCACTGTAGGCCCCAGACGGTGTGCCTGGGCATCTGGGGCCAAGACCACATGGCATGTGGGGCTGGGGATCAAACTTGGGTCCTTGTGCTTGCCAGGTAGGTGCTTATGCCTCTGAGCTGTTTCTCTGGCCCCTGGTGTGTAAGAATTTAAGAAATTTCTGCCTTTATGTTTTTTCCTTGAAGAATTGCTGGTTTTCTGTATGATCTTAGAAATCCAAAAGTATGTTCCTCCCTTTTCTTATACTTTTTAGCATATTGTTTTTCAAGCTGTTTTTGTAAACTTTTACAGTATACATTTGCTTAAGCATTGTAGTTCATTTGCTGTTGAGCTAGCCCACTATAACAGCTAACTGGCACAACCCTTGAAGTCTTGCGTAGTGAGGAAGGGTCCTTCTTGACCTTTCGATGATACCTCGCACTGATGGGACCTTCCTGTTCTCACAGCTTTATTTTAGTATTATATTAATTCACAACATTTCTTCAAATCCTTTGATGCTAGTAATGGTGGTGGTGATGATGTTTTGTTCTGGGAGGAAATTCTTTCAGTTATTGGATTTTAGAAGCTTAGATGCAGCTGCAGAATGAGAAGGTTTTTGCTACAAGCTTTTAATTGTAATTTTTGGTTTTGTTTGTTCATTTGTTCCTTTGAGATAAGGTCTCGCTATGTAATTCCAAGGATTGTACTCAATATGCAGCCCAGGCTGGCCTCAAGCCTATGGCAGTCCTTGTGCCTCAGCCTCCTAAGTGCTGGGATTACAGGAATGTACCATTACACCCGGCACTACAAGCTTCTCAAAAGGTTTTCTAGTCCCTTTATATGATGGACTGGAAGTGTCAGTGCACTGAGTTGTTCGCAAGCTTACTTTACAAAGTAACTACACCACATAAACTCACTACATGCACAGACTTAGCAGAAAGAGAATTATGAAAACTGTGTACGCAAATAAGCTGAAAGGCTTTGTTGTTTGTTCAATAGGACAGCTGTTACGAAAGACAGAATGGGCCCCATTCCTGTCCCTTGAGATTCACTCTTCACCAGCAACCTAGGTGAGGGTGTGCAGGCCCTGCCAACAAGCCGTGGGCTTCCGTGGCAGCCTCGGCCCTGGGGATTTCTCAGGGATTCCAGAGAGGAAGATAAACCCGGAGGTGCAGTCACAGCCCAGAAATGCAGCCTCTCCTTCACTGGCTCTGGATTTGACTATGTTCTTTTCTCTTCTCTCTCTTTTTTTATGCAGAGGAAGGAAATGGGTTTCCTCCAAACATTTTATAGGGAATTAAAGCAATTAATAGAGCTTGGGAGCTTTAATTGTAGAAAATTATCTCAAAGTGATTATATAAATTCTCTACGCCTTAGTTTCCCCATAAGAAAATGAAAGCAGTAAGGTCTTGGCCTCACCATCACAGAGGCAGATATTGCATATATAAAAGGTCTGAGCCTGGAAAAGAAATGAATGTGTGAAATATTACTCATTAAGGTGCATGAACACATACCGCTAACCACCTGAACGAGTTTCTGCATAACTCCGTATTATTCAGACCTTATATAAATGAGATGGCCAACTGTTCCCAGTGCCAAGCACTCGGAGGAGCTCCTTTCTGGATACCAGCACTTGATTCCAAGCCAGGAGATCCCCGAGGGAGGACAAGAGCCTTGAAATTTGTTTGATGTCCAAAAAAACCTTCTAGCCAGCAGTTTGTTTCCCTTCCTTTTTTATGAATGGCAGTAGCATTAGGCTTCAGCCTGCGTTGTCGACCAAGGCCATTCATAAAAATAAAAACAAAACAAAATAACAACAACAAAAAACTTTCTTGTCACAGTCTGGAGCCACTGGGTGCCCGAGGCTGGGAAAACATCCTGGCAGCCTTAACCGCAGCCGGCATTGAAAGCGCTGCAGGCTCTGTTTGTTTGGTGGTCCCCGAAGTACGGAGTGCTGCGTCTGAGGGTAGCCTTGGAAGTTCCCTGACACAGACTAGGCCTGGAGCCAGGGCTGGCAGACTTTCAGACATTGTCTTTCCCCTCATTGAAGCGTCGGGACCTAATTCATGGAGAATTGGGCGCGCTGGCATGGCCTTTCACAGCGTTTCATTGAGCTGCGCCGTGCCGCAGTCACGTGAATGCAGAACCCTCAGCCAAAACGGGAGGGAATCTCTGAGCACGAGAAGCCAGGGAGGCTGCAGGAATGTGCAGAGACTCCAGATGCTTCGGAAGTAAACACGTGTGCAGGTAGAACCAGCAGGAGAAGAGGCGACAGCGCAGAGTAGTCTGTTCTTACAAATGACCCTTTTGAAGTACATCTTCTCTCAATATATACTTTAGAGTCCTAAGGGGGTAAGAAATTCTAGTCCTCCTTGGTTTGATTCCACCTGGAGAACACATCCTCTTGACAGTGATATCTACTACGCTGTGATTTAAAGCCACAGGGAGGACAGTCTTTTCAGTGAGCAGAAAAATATCCTGCCATTTATTTTATTTGTATCTTGTCCGTCCTAAAGTAAGTCTGATAATTGTTTTTTCCCCACTAGCAGCAAAGTTTTATGAAAGGTAGGAAAAGAAACAGGCTCTGCAGAGCAAGTTTGGGCCAAGTGAGAATAGGAAAAGATAAAACTCTGATAATTTTTATGTAACTTTTTAAATGTGCCAGCAACAAAACATCACACACCACCAAAATTCTGAGAGGAAGGAAAGTGAGTAGATACTTAAGACGTAGTGAATTTGAGCTGATTTCTGTTACTTGAAAAACTGTCAATGTTGTGGTTAAAGGATGTCTCCCTCCAGACCAGGATGGTTCAGTGCTTCTATTTGCAGTCTCAGCGATGTGCAAATGGAGCAAGTAGAGTTTCCGTTCAGACACAAGACTGAACTGGAGATAAGAGAGCAACAAGCTGGGGCTTCAAATCCATAGTTTTCAATTCCAAAGAATAACAAATGTTTTCTAGTACTGTATTAGAAAATTAAGTTAGGCTGTGAGAAAAATTTCCCTGAAGTGTTTAACTATAAAGAGGAAAGTTTTGACCCATACATTCAAAGATAAGTAGATGACAGATAGATAGATACATACATACATACATAGACAGACAGACAGACAGACAGACAGACAGACAGATAAAAATGTCCTTCAAATACTGTCAAGAAAGAGTGAATTCACAGAATGGGAAAAGGTATTTGTAAGTCATCTATCTGGTAAGAGATTGTATCCAGGCATTAGAAAGGACTCAGGACTCCATATTGAAAAGATGAATAATTTATTTTTAAATGAACAAAGGATATGAATAAACATTTCACCACAGAAGGCATGCAGATGGCCAACATGAAAAATCACTCAATGGCACTGATTGTGAGGGGAACGCAAATCTAAACGCTAACATTCAACTTCGCACCCAGTTGGATGTCTGTGACAAAAAAAGACACACAATAACAAGTATTGGCACAAATGCAGAGAAATTGAAACTATTGTATATTGCTGTGGGACTATAAAACAGTATGGTTTCTTTGAAAAGTCACCTGGCAACTGCTCAAAAATTGAGGGGAAAAAATTTTCCATATCATCCAGAAATTCCATCCACTCCCAGGGTAGCAAAAAGAAATGAAAACATGTCTACAATAAAACTTACATCTAAATACTTACAGTGGCATTATGCATAAGAGCCAAAAATTGGAAATAAACCAAATATCCATCAGCTGATGAATGGATCGTTAATATATGGTAGACCCATGCAATGAAATACTATTTGGTATAAAAGAGGAATGGACTACTGGTGTATAATTAACCCTTAAAAAATTATGCCAGTAAAGAGGCTAGACCCCAAAGATGATATTGTATGATTCTTCTTACATGAAGTGTTCAGAATAAGCCAAGGTATAGATGCACAAAGTAGGTTCATGGAAGCTAAGCATGGAAGGATGTCCTAGAAATGAGAAGAAATGAAGAGTGACACTGACTGATACAATGTTTCTCTTTGGCGAGATGAAAATGTTCTGAAATTAAATTGTGATGGTTGCACATTACTTTGAACACGAAAACACTTTGATGCTTAAATGAGTTAATTGTATAGTATGCAGATTTTTATCTCAGTTTTAAGTTCTTTTTTAAAAATAATATAAATTAGAACCTTTTTCAAATTTTCTGATTTGTAGACTAGTTTAAAAAAAAGTTACTATGTACCGGGGAGATAGCTCAGTGACATAAGTGCTGACTTAGCAAGCACAAGGTCCTGAGTTCGATCCAGGTACCAAATAAAAGTGATTGAATAGTATGTTTATTTTGATAAGGTTGGTATATATACCTGATTCAACTGGACATTGTTCATTGCATTAACAATTGAATTAAAGTCATTGGACAAGGTTAATTAAGATAATATTCATTATATTGTCTCAACAAAGATTATGAATAAACCCTTTAGCCAGAGATTAACCATTTGAACTTAAAATTTTCTTCTTTGCTTTATGATCATTTACATTAAAATAGTTATGCTTAATTTTTTTATTTCCTACCTTCTAAAATATAACATGTCTTTTTTTTCTCTTGTTGTTTCTTCCTTAGCCACAACAAGTCGTTCAGAAGAAGCCTGCTCAGGTAAAAGATACTCATTATGATTTTCCCTTTCCAATTAGTGCAAAAATTAAAGTAAAATATGTATTTAATAAAAGTTCCCAAATTGAGTATTTTATTAGCATTTCTTCAGATTTATATTCTTAAAATGTATTGGCTCCTACAAAGTTAAAATATATAGTCTGAAATTATATCTAAAAACTAAAAATCTAGATTGTCAATACATTTAAATGTAGATATCTTAAAATGAAAACTTATATTTCAGTGCCCCACATGCAAATATTTAGTTTTATCATGTGTTTTACCAATTCTTACACATCAAATTCTGTCCTTTCCATTTGACTGCTATACTTTTTTACTCAATACAGGAGTTATTAATTACAAATTATTTCTTGATTTGTGACCACAAACATCTGCTCATTGAATTAGTCCATATTATAGGCCCTATAACATTTTCTTATCCTAAAATATTCCCAATGGGGTTGGGAAACTGCAACATTAAATTATACTAATTTTGCAGATTAATGAACCCTCAGACCTTGATTAAATAGCTAAATTATTGTCTCTCAAATTTTTGGCAGTATTAGAATTAGAAACCAGCTTGAATTTCTTTGTCCCAAATGCAGTTCTTTGTTCTAACTATAGTCTAACCTTAAAGCATAAAATTCATATTTATTGAGAAAATGCAAGTTGGAAGAAAATAAAACTAAAGAGTAAATTAGTAATGATTGCTATGAAAAAAAAATGATTGCCATGAATTTGACCTATTAAAGTGTATGACTGTCTTGCTGTTCTATTTCTTTCTGGATCTAAATAGATACCTTAAAAGAAAACTCTGGGCAGTAAAACGTAGATCCTAGTAAAACAAATTATTAAGCAAAGTTACAAGTTACCAAGTTCCTTGTAGACTTCTCTCATATAATTTAAAATCTCCATAGAATCTTTTTCCCTAAAGTCTTTAAAAATGTACCATCTATCCTATCCTCTTAGTCCACCTGGAAAAAGTCTTGCTTATCTCCTATTTTTAAAGATGCTGCTTTGAAGAAAATGAAAGCTTTTAAACACATGTAAGGATCTAGGAGAAATAAACTCAAATAATTGCACATGTAGTTTAACTGGAATAAAAGGAGAGATGTTATGAAAAACAAAAAATCCCGAGTACAGTTGGACCTTGGATCGCAAACTTCATTTCCACATTTCTGGTTGAAAAATGAATTGGATGAGAATTGAATTAAAGTTTCCCATAAGATCAATATCGAACCTAACTACGAAAGTTGATTTGGTCCCAGTTCAGTTAGGTTTGTAATTAGAATTGTGGAAGGAATTAAGTTTGAGAACCAAGACACCACCGTATATTTATTTAAACTGTATCCTCCATAAGTAAGAAAACAAAGAGGCAATGCATTGGCAGGTCTGAGAACCTGGATCAAAGGTACCTTGAAGCTTCTGACTGTTGCTCTATGGGCTACGAACTCTAATACACTAATAATCTCCCACAGCTTGGGAACAACACTGATTTAGTCTGTATTCTTGGTGTTATATGGAAGGTGAGTTGAACAACAAAGTCATGCATCTGAGAAATCTAATTCAGAGCTTCTGATATTAGCATCATATTAGAATTGCCTAGGGACTATGTATACACATATATAAAATGCCTGTGTGCTACTCAATGGTTAGCTGGGGCCAGTCCTTGTGAACCAAATGTGAGCATCTCTTCCAAATTCTTTGGTCAGAGATGTCAAGCCCATAGCTTGAATCCACCCTCCTAAGAGTGTTTAATCATGGAAATTAACAAGTACTGCAATTTTTTTTTTCCTAAAGAAAAGTTGATAAGAATTTACCTACATACCTCTGGCATAACTCTTCATAAATTCTGCTTATTTGATCTGGAAATCCAAGCATAAGTGTGTACTCTGAACTCTCTACATGATCCTAATGAGCAGCCAGGGAAGAAAGACAAGGTATTCAGTGAAAACACATGAAATGATGTTTGAACATTTGTTGAACAAATGACCACAGAATGTCCGTTGGATATGGGCCACATAGGGGATACAGATGAGGAGTAGAGTGTCATGGGTGACTCAGGGGATGGTTTCCTAAAGAGTAGGAGTCTATAATCTTGTTTAGTTTTATTATTGTTTAGTTGCAGAAGGGAAAATGGAGCCATTAAGAAAAGAAACCCTTCTAGATAAAGGGATAACATAAAAAAGTAGAGTGGTAGGACCAGATACACCCTAGAGAGAGATCATTAATTTGTCTGGAATTGATTGCAAATTAGGCTTTAATTCACCAAGACATACTATAAATGAAAGTACAGTTTTTTGGTTTTTTTTTTT
>NDGN011457807.1:0-10424 GCA_002564285.1 Tympanoctomys barrerae | reverse complement strand
CTTTCCTTCCTTCATTTTGGATGTCGGGTATTTGTCCCAGCAACAAGAGAAGAGTAACTAAGAATATATGTATATATATATATATATATATATATATATATATATATATATATTCCATACTCCGGTAACTTCAGATTAAGCAAATATTCCTTGAGATGAGACATTAAAGCTTATCTATATATTTAAGAGTGTGCTGCTGCCCCAGAACATTTTAGAAATAGTTGCACAATTCAAGAGCCATGTATCACCTATGTGCATCGAGGACAGAAAATGCATTGTTTGCCTGCTGTCACTGCTCCCATGACATTTCCCTGACAGATTTTATTAATTGACGCTAACCCTCTCTTTCAAATGACCTGTGACAGAGTTTCATAATTCCTAATCTAGCCAATCACTGTTTTGGGAAATACCTACCTTATGTGATATCTTGTATAGTATCTTTATGAGATTTTTTTTAAATTTCAGGGAAAAATATTTTGGTGAAAACATAGGAGAGAGAAAAGAGAATATGGAAGGAAGGCAAGGAGGAAAAGACAGAAAAGAAGGAAGGATGGAAGGGATAAAGGAAGGAAGAAAGGCAGGAAGGAAGGGAGGGAGGAATTACCTAGTGCTCATGCATGCTATTTATACTCTATATACATTACTTTATTTAATTCTCTTTTATTCTCAATAAACGAACAGCTCAATTGCCACAAACCAATTACAACTCCAAGACCACACCCCACAATACACATATATCTAAGCACCGTGTTCCATAAGATTAAACTGCCCAGCCAGCGTGTCTACCTCGTAAGTCTTCCCTCATTTCCCGCCAACCCTTAGACTGCTCACCACACCAGGCTGTTTGTGAGAGGGCACACTCCTTAGCAAGTGTCCCCTGAACCCTGCTTCAGCGATGAACAGAGAGCTACCTGAAGTATTACCTCTGGAAGAAGCCTCAGTTTATGACTGAAACATTTCTGGAAGATACCAAGGAGGCTGAGTTCTTCTTCTTTCCCTGTGGGAATTAACAATACCCTCTTTTCTCTTAAATTTCCTCCATTTTGTCATCTAAAAGCAATGATATTTCACAGAACTGAGGCCTTTCACAGCAGGAGTTTTCAAATCTTTACCAGTGAATTACTTTTACAGGAGAGGAACCGAGACTCCTAGAGGTAAGATAAGTTACTCTGTGCCATATGGTTAGTGCAGCCAGCTTGGCATTTAAACCCATATCCTCTAAAGACATTCATTTTTACTTACGTGATGGTGGAAACTAGACATCTGTGAACTTACAAACACACATTGTCAATTTAAAGTTTTTGTGGAATGCTCCCTGCCAATTGGCTTTATTGTACATAAGTGCTCCTGGACAATTCCATCAAGTCTTATGATTTCAGTGGTTCTGCCCCATTTAAGGTTCAGGCAGAGCTTAACATCATAAGCATCCTCTGCTTCTTCAAACACTAACGTACCACGTTTATAGAACTTTTAACTTAATAGGAACAACATGCCTTAACCCTTAATGACTGAGAAGGAATTAAATATCCTGTGCAGTCAAAGATATGGAAAAACTCAAGACTGGAACCTGAACTTGTGTTGATAATCCCAGACTTTCTTCTAGTATATTATGCTTCGAGCTAGGATTTCATGCATCAGGAAAGAGACAGTCTCGTAGAGAGTGTACTACAGTTGAAAGAGCAAAATCAGAAATGAGTTATTGATGTGGTAGCATTTGAATAGTTTTTAAAGAATGATATTTTACCTTGAGGATGTAGTGTAAAGGAATTTCAAATATCAATCTGTACATCCAGAAAGCATTGACATAGGATGGTATATTCAAAACAGGACTAATAACTTCTATGAGTCTAGAGCATACTGCATACGTGTTATGGTTTGTGTCTAGTTGTCCCCCCTTCCCCAAAGCCTCATGCAGTCATGGGATCACTTTTGGAGTTTGTGATTTTTATTATGTATTTGGTATAGGGTCTCGCTCTGCAGTTCAGACTCATAGTAATCCTACTGTTTTCAACCTCTCCAGCACTGGGGATACAGCTGTGTGCCACCATGCCCAGTCTTGGTGGCCAGCTCAGCATACCCAGGGACTAGGCCAGTGTGGCATGTGGTGCCGGGGATCAAACACTGGTCCCTGCACTTGCCTAAGCAGGTGCTTAATCCACTGAACTACATTGCAGACCATTGAGTTTGTGAGTAATTATTGTGGGTGTGGGTGCTACAACCACCCTAGGGCAGGTAATCTGCACTAAAATGTAAGGAGGAGAGAGAGGCAAGCTAGCTGATGAAGTCGCTGCCCCTCCCTCTGCTCTTTGCTTTTTGCTGCCACTATGAACTGCTGCCCTCTGCCATGTGCCACTCTGCCTTGGAGCCAGCTGAGTACGGACTGAAACCTCCACTAACTGTAAGATAAATAAACCTTTCCTTCCTTAATTTGGGATGTTGAGTATTTTATTCCAGTAATAACAGAAAAGTAACTGAGACAATATGATGATGTTGGATAGAGAGTTAATAAAACATAAGACCTTAGTGACATATTTTGAAGGGGCACAAAATTTGTGTCAAGAAATTTAGATTTTTTTTAATAAAAAATGTTTAAAGGGAATTACAGAGAACAACCTTATATTTGGGGAAGATAAGCTTTACTTACCTGAGGCACTGCAAAAACTATGTTGAAAATATGAAGTGAGCACCCTCAGTGTTAGTCAGGTGAAAAATTAGGTGATTCTGAAATGAACCCTGTGGGAGCAGAGACAGGGAGGGTGGAAGGCAAGTGAGGAGCTCCTGAATGGGTTTAAGTTTTCTTGTTTGAGCATCAGGGCAAATGGAGAAGATAATTAGTGAAAGTAGGAGACTTAAGCAATCTAAAAAGAAAATGAATCAATTTGTCTTTGCTCTTAAACCAACCGAGGTGCTTTCCCCTGGTAAGTTGTTGGAAGGTGGAAATGGATCCCGTAGGATGAAGTGAGAGTAGGTAAGTGTCAGAATCATTACCTAGGTATTACACAAAGGCAACAAGAAGCAATGTATTGAGCTCTGAAATGATACACAAAGAAGTTTTAGAAAATCTAGTTGAACATAATATAAGTTTCACGCAGGGCATTGTTGGCTTAAAGAACCTGGATTTTCATGATGAGAAGCCACTGAGCAGAGTATGTGATCATGAAGGTCAGAAGCCTCACTGGAAGAAAGCCAGTTGGGGGGTATCCATGAGCATACACATTAAACACATGTGCAGATGCAGACAGTGTAGGGCTCCAGGCCCCTGCAGCCCGTAAATCCTCCTTTTCAGTTATAATAACAGCACTCAGCCGTGTGGCATGTTTTCATTCTTAGAAAGGAGTGTATTTCCAAAATTAGGTTTGTCTTCCAAAAGATTTTGAATCTCACAAGATAATTAGGAATCTACACCTCAAAACAGAATCTGACATAACCCACTTTGTATTCCCTTCCAAGGGGTGGTATTTCAGAGCTTGTCATACTCTCAAGCTATGAGGCAGGCCAGAAAAAAATAATTTTTAAAATTTCAGGGTAGAGACCATTTTATTTCTGCTGGAACATTTTATTTCTCATGGTACCTAGCTCAAAACTATTTATAAATAAATTAAAGACAAGACCAAATCTTGATCATTTCAAAATTATACCTTATTGGCAGGGTGTGCTGAGGGATGGGGAACCTGATATGCTGGGTTTTGACAGGAAAACTATACAGTTGAGGACTAGCTGTAACACAGGTTTTGTTGATGTCGCAAAACTTCCAATTGCTGCAACATTTTCCCTCTATTTGGAGCAAAAGCTAAGTGAGAAGTGACAGGATGCTACGCCTTCCAGATGAGACTGAACATGTCGGAGAAGAGTCTGCGATTGCCACTGAAACACACTTCACCAGCTGAGGCTGGCGCAGCAGAGGAGAGGAGGAGCCCCACCTGGGAGAGGAGAGCGTGTTTCTCCTTAGAATCCTAGAGAAAAGAAAATGGCCTCATTGGCCTTCTCTCAGATTTGATTAGAAATGTACATTTTTAGCAGTACAAATCAGGACTCTTCTCAATCTCTGAAGTATGACTATCTCATAAGTACTGTTGCTGAGGTCCGGTCATGGACTCTAACCTCTTCTTACTCCTGTTCACATTCCTAAATCTTAGCCCATTTCTGAACTAACTCAGTCCCAGCTGACCTGGAAAGAGTTGGCTCAACTTCTCTACCCAGCCTTTCTCTTCTTTCACTCTCTTGATTTTATGTCACTCATTAAGTATGAGACCACCCAGCATTTGTGTGTTCTGAGCCTCCTTGCTACAAGGTAGCATTCTGTCTCTCCATAAGACTAATGTTGAGAGAAAAAATAGAATGTTGTCTTCCTTTGCATAAACGCTGTGAGTTCCAAGTGCTCACCTCTTAATCTCTTTCCTCAAAATACATCAATTCATGTATCGCCATTTATTAAGTTCTCTAATTCGCTGTCAGTGTAAAGATAAATTTTTCTCCTGGGCAATAAGTCATATCGGCACTTTTCCAAGGGGATATTTTCTAAAATCAGGTAAGAGACGGAAACAAATCAATCCCTGATGGGCACTGGGAAGGAAGACTTTGTACAAATACAGCACATTATTGGAATCTACATTTTAAACTTTGCAACTGGAAATGCTTTAGGAAAGGTATTCCTCCTGGGCTAAATAAAAAGTGAGACCAGTGACAAATAACAAGTACAAGGAGAAAAACATGAACTGCAAGCTGATTCTTCAAAGAACACTGACTATGTGAGGCACAGTATGCTGAGCTGGTGAGTCCCTCTACCCAGCGACTACACATATTTTCAACTTTATTATTAAAAGCTTCAGAATATTCTAGATGTGTTGTGTCTTTAAAAGTTCGCTACATCTTAGCCCCGGCCACATCTAAAAACTGCCTGATGATAACGTGAAGTTTTATTTTCTCTTTAACAAGGAAAGTATATCGAGCAGCCGAGTGAAGAAAGCAGAAGGGATATTTTTTCTTTCCCCTATCTTCTCTTCCAATTAGCTCTTAACAGAAGAGTTTTGTTTCCCTTGCAGTGTATTGGCCCCTGGAGCCACCTCAGATCATACAAGTGATGATCCTGCAAAAGACGGGGACACTCTCTGTGCCTAGGAGGAAGCGAGCCCTCTCTTCCTCTCCTTTCTCTCCAAGCTCTGGTGGCGCTGGTCAGCGTAGGCCAGCTTCCGTCTTTGCCACAGCGTCCTTTACATGTCATAGAAGGCAGGAAGAGAATGCGTGAGGACCAGAAAAAGTCACAGAGCCAATGTAACCAGTTTGGGAGACCAGTCTGACATCAATAACATTTCTAAGAAGGCACCGTTATCCTAAATGGGGTGGGGTGCAGAATTGAAAGGTAATCCAACATGCAGTTGTATCTTATTAAAACGTGTATCTGGTGTTACAAAAGCGAAAGCTGATTATTTCTCCTGTTGATTTCCATTGTGAATTCAAGTTTACTTGTGTTTGTGTGTGCCTAAATAGTCCCAAGAGCTAACTATAATAATTTCCTACTTTTGCAGTCACGAATTACCACAACTTCAGCAATTTAAAATACAACTTTATTATCTTAAAAATCTGGAGGCCAGAAAGCGATACCTAAGGCACTTGCAGGGTTTTCCCTGTGCTCCTTCCTCCTGAAGGCTTCGGGGAGGAACTGGCTTCCTCATGTGTTTCAGCTTTTAGAACACTACCTGCAGTCCTTCCTCACTTCTTCTTTTCTTCTCTATTTAAAACACATCACTCCAACATCGAGTTTCACAGTCACATCTCGTCCTTCTTCCATTTCATGAGAACGAGAACCCTGGGTATTACGTTGTCCCACGTGAACAGCCTAAGATCATCTCATCCCAAGAGCTTTAACCACATCTGCAAAGCCCCTTCTGGCACATAAAAAATAGCATATTAATGAGAAACAGGAATTAGAATGGGGACACCTTTGTAGGTAACTATTCAAGCTACCACAGTAGCCAAGCCTATGACAACTGTATGTGTAGAGAATCGACGTAATGCAGAAGTGGTCCAGATTGGACTTCAGTTAACGACTTACAGTAGGTTCAGCTTGCTGTGTGAAGTGCCGCAGACTAGATGGCTTACAAACATTAGAAATGTATTTCTCAGTTCCAAGGGCTGGGAGTCTCAGTTGAGCTCTGGTGGACTTGTCTGGGTTAAAGACCACCAGCTTCTCACGTAGCAGAAAGAGGCTAACGCTGCCTTGTTGATAAGCACCGAACTCTCATTCACGAGCACTCCACCCTGATGACCTATTCACTTCAGGAAAACCCAGTCCCTAGCAGTGTCCCACTGGGGCTGAAGGTTTCAATATATGATTGAAGAGACACTTGAAGTACAAGATAATACACAGCTCAAAGGCAGAAATTTCAAACATATACTCTTTCTCCTAGCCCCAATTATTTTTGTTCTTCTCTTCCTGTGTTATTTGGGTACAAAAACATAGTATATAAAAATAAAAATGAATGTTTATCCACCTGTTTTATGTGGAAAAAATCTCTTAATAGAAACGAAACAAATTTTAAAAAAATAAAGAAAGCAAAGAAAACATTTTTAAGAAGACTTTGATGAAACATCTCAAGCTACAAAAGTGAAACCTAGTCTCTTTTATAGAATTGAATTCTCATATCTTTGTGTCCTGGATATTTCTTTTTTTCCAAACACACAGTCATAGTAGAGATATAAACTCTGAAAAAAGCTAAGAAAATTTCAACAGATTAGCAAAGGTGATTTAGATATACTATGTTGATTCGGCTATCACCGTGCCATGCGAGATTACTTCACTGATCACAGCAGCTAAGAAGACTAAGTATTAATCAGCTCATGTTGGTAGCTCTTGGGGGGACAGAAGTAGTAGATAGAAACTAAGAATTATAAAGAGAACAAAGGGAGCATTAGTCAGATAGGTAGGAATAAGTAAACATCATAAATTAGGTTAATAGCAGGACTCTACATCTTCCTTTCTCTCCTACTTTGCAAAAAAAAAAAAAACCTTGAACTGAAACTTAATACACTTTGAGCATATTCACACATAATCAGTTAACACATTCTCTATTCAATATTAGCTAAAATCAGTTTCCACAGTCTTTAAATAAAGCCCAGGATAAAGTCCAAATATAGTCTTTAACTTTTAAACCTATTTAATTCTTGGTCTAATCCTTCTGAGCGTGCTCCATTCCTTTGGGAGTTAGTGTATGATAATAGAAATAAAATGAGAATAGATGAACACCGTGAAGCCAGGGCTACTGCCCTGCTGCCTTTGCAAGCCACCTCCATGACTTCACACGAGCCTGACGCCTCAGTAGGCTTTACATATTGCAATAAAAATAAAGTACTTAAATTAGTTAAAAGTCAGCTACTAAATGTGAAAGTATTCACTCGTCCACCTACTGATGGTAATTATAATTTCTCCTCTGATAATAATTATGCCACCAATACAACAAAATCAGTGAAAACATAGTAAGAAAAGGTAATTAATGGTTAAGAAAAATAGTCATGCTTGAGTCATGTAGGAAAATATAAGATATATCAATATTACTATGTTTAATAGTATTAGGACTCATATATATATATATATATATATATATATATATATATTTGAAATGGCAAACTAAATTCAGCAATCCTAATCAGACCTCAGAACTGTTTTTGTAAATAAAGTTTATTGGAGTGCAACCATGCTTATTTATTTACATGAATAAATAAAGGAGGGCTAGAGTGAAAAGCCTGAAGAGTTTTGACAGAGATTGTATGGCTCCAAAAACCTAAAATATTTACTATTTTCCCAGATACAGAAAAGTTTCCTGAACCCCATCTAAAAAATTAAAGTGATGTAAGACCAGTGATAAACTTTAAATCAAATAAAATTTTATATAGCACAGTTAAACTAATTTTCTCACTATATTTCTTCACGTCATAGAAAGGGATATCTTATTAGCAAATAGTTTGTGATACATTTCCTTTAGTACCTTTTTTTTGAGACAGTAGAAAATATGCTATTGCTTTTATTGTTAAATTAAGGATAGACAATATTATGCAGCAATAATAAACGGTCTCCCCGATCTTCATGATTTGTCACAATGGCTTGTTTCTTACATTCACTGAACTGTGGGCTCCGCATGCCTTCTGTCAGCAAGCAAGCTGACAGAGATTCCTCCATGGAGAGGTGTTCACAACTGTGACAGAGGAAAACAGCCCAGCAAAAGCCTCGATAGCTTCTAACACTCCCACTCAGAGAAACACATCACTTTCGGCGCTTCATTGTTTTGAGTAAGTCACGTGCTCACATCGGCACGGTGGAGTAATTCTGCCATATGTCCGGAAGGAGAAGAGCCAGCATATCTGAGACAGACTCCATGCCAGCCACTGTAATACTGTCAGGAACAATCTGAAAGAGTGAGGTAGCTAAATGCCTGCCTTGGTGAGGACTCACCAGACATCGAGGCTGGGAAAGCACCACAGAGCAGGCCCACTGTCATTTGTCCAAGTCTGGATCCGCCTGTTCTAAGTTCCCTGAGTACTGGCAAAGCTGCTAAATCATTCTCGCAATCTCGTCCAAAAGATCTCTTTAGCCAGACGAGGAAGCCTTCCTTTAACTCCAATGTTATTTCTCTTTTTCTGAACTCTTGAGTATTTCCAAATCCCATTAATTTGGTATTCAAAATAATCCCTTGGTTCTTTCCAACATATGAAAATAGTAGTTGTTTAGCCGTGAGTTTTCTTTATGTCTATAGAAATTTATTTGCCACACTGAGCTAAATGTACTTTCTTAAAAATCATTTTCCCACTATTAAAAAGAGCATTTAAATCATGGTCTATTTTAGTTTCTAAAATTACTCTCCTGCATTTTTGAAAAAAGCAAACAATCAAAATAGAACTCGCAAGTGATGTACCACATCCTTTTCATTTAAAAACCTATTAAAAGAGAATGAGCTTGGCTTTACTTAACATATTTCATTTACATATTAGTTACTTAACATAATTTTACTTTATTAGAATGGTCAAACATAATCAAGGATTTGTGCTGAAACTCCCTTTCAAAAGTTACTAATAAAACTTCCAAAGCCACACATCAGAAAAAGGAGATCAAAATTATAAACCACTTTCAAATTGTGGGGGGAAAAAAAGGAAGGTTTTGTTTAAGGATAGCCAGATAGGGAACTTGGAGAATCTGTAAAATCTCTTGCTATTTAGTGAGCACTCTTAAAGTTTTACTACAATATAATTAATTTTAATAAGCAGATATGGAGTATTCTACCCCATCAATGCATGGCTTTTGCTACAGTAAGGCTTAAGGAGAACAATGATAACAATAAAATACATTTTGTTTTCTTGATCAAAGAAAGTTGATTTTATTTAATGCAAGATTTTCAGTCCGGGTGTCTTTACTATTGATAAAACAGACTGCGGATGGGTTCCTTGAGCTGGAGGGACCATATGCGTAAGAAACTGCTTGCAGTGAGGGTGACATATGTCATCCCATGTGCCAACTACTAGCCTAGATCTGGAAGCGACAATTTTCTCGTATATACTGGCACTTGGAGCTCTGTAGCTATGGAGTTTTTTCTTTGCTGTGGAGCCCAAATGATGTTGTGTGTTTCTGTAAAGCTTGGTAGGAAATTTTCTGACAATTAGCTATATTACATTTTCTGTATCTTATCTGATGTCCCTTAAGTTTAATGTTTGTGATCTATTTTTGTTTTGCTTCTCAAATGTCAGACACCAGCTTGGATCTTCTACTCTATAGAGTTCAAGTTTGTGAGACACACCCAGCTATACTCTAACACAAAACAGATATGAACGTTGCTCTCCTACAGTGACACCAAGTTCATTTCTCCAGAAGCAGGTGTCAGTGCTGCTGCCTCTCTGTTTGTTAGATTTTCATCATTGTGTGCACATTTACACACACACACACACACACACACGAAATCAATCTGCTCAGTGGCCAAATGCTATATTTACTGATGAACATATCCATCAAAAACAAAAATTAAAGTAACTACTTGCATAGAATATAGCAATTTATATAGAATGAGATGGTCTCTGACATTTTGAGGTTTTCTGCAAAGTTTTAGTTGACTGATTTTTATTGCAGAATTTCACATGAAAATGCTTTAGTTTATGCTGATGTCTGTCCAATTCTCTTCTCTGTCATTTCTGCTATTCAAAAATTTTATGATTCATTAACCAATTTTTCCAGTACTATATCAACATTAGTATACAACTTCTACTAATTAGTAGGTGAATTTAGTATGTAACATGATTTTCTTGTCTTTGCCTCAGTCAAATTTTACTTATCTTTCATACATCCCACTTGTTAGAAACCAAAATTTTCTATGTACCTTGATTATTTTGCCAATTTATTATTTCTTTTTTGTGTGTACAAAGGGTATCTACTCTCTATTTTTTTT
>NDGN011457796.1:0-27618 GCA_002564285.1 Tympanoctomys barrerae | reverse complement strand
CCTTCTGCAAGATAACAAAGAGTTTCTGAAACAAATCTTTCAAATGTGGTGAAATTCTATCCAGTAAATCATGCTAAATAGCTTATTAATCTAAATAAGATTTTAAAAATCTACTTCTGGATTAATGGAGATATGGTATCATGTGCATCTTTTGAAAGGATGCTTACATATAATTTCATAAAATAATGTCTTTTTTTAGATTACGTTAAAACTCCAAGTTCATACTGGAGTTCCATTCATTCATCTGTTATGGAGTGAATTTGTTTGTGCATGGCAATTAGAAAAGTTGGACAAAGGAAAATGGAGAGAGATTGCATAGTTCAGGGGAACTGGGATTCTCTCAAAGTTTTCACAGGATTTATGAACTAGAAAAACAAATATTGCTTAGGAAGCCTTTTGAAATAATGCCATTGCTTGTAATTTTCACTTTTCCAGATAATTCTCTCAGCATTTTGGCAAAGCATAATGGATTCAGCCGCCAGAAGCAAGAAGTCTATCTTTTACCAATCGTAATCAGTGACAGTGGGAATCCTCCGCTAAGCAGCACCAGCACCCTGACCATCCGGGTCTGTGGCTGCAGCACTGATGGTGTTGTCCAGTCCTGTAACGTTGAAGCATATGTGCTTCCCATTGGACTCAGTATGGGCGCCCTAATTGCCATATTAGCGTGCATCATTTTGTTGCTAGGTACGTATTTCCTTCAGAGCCTGATGTCAGCTTTTCCTCTAATTTATAAATGACCGTCTATAAGGGCAGCAAACTTTAACCTGGCCAGAAGTAAGCATTAATTTTAGTGAAGAGAAATCTCCCTTTTTTCGCACTCTTGAGGTCCCTAGGAAGGAGGAGGGGAAGACAGAGTTGCATTTCTGTGTCTTCTTCTATCCTATCAGCAGAGAAAAGATACGCAAAGCTTAGCAAAAGCATAATACTTGTTGAAGTGATGATGGGCTTTTCTGTGCTTAAAACAATATCTATTAGGTAAGAAGTCTTCTAAATATTCTGCTGCCCACCATTCTACTATAGGAGACTTTCAGATGCCCATATAACTGCTGTATATGAATGGTATACATAATGTTATATGTATATGAATGCTGTACACGATTGAGTTATTGACTCTATCATATCCCGAAGTTTGGAGAGATAAAAATAAATCCAACCTGACACAAATTATATTTTCTAATAATGGCTTCATGTTCCAATGTTGTTCCAATTAGGATTATCGTCACATTTTAGGAAAGATTGCAAATTAAAGGAAAGATTCTATAATTTGTCCATTAAAATTTAATGATAAAAGTGAGATTAGATGGCAGAAAAATATAACAAAGGTTTTATCTTATTTTTTTCTTGAACAATAAAACACCTTAAAAATGATTCCAGTAACTGTCTTTCCACTTACATGTCTGGCTAACCGAAGGCCCTGTATCCCACAATACTTTCCTCACATATTTCCATAACATATTTTATTTCAAGTTTGATTTAGCTACTCTGCTTAGCTAGGTACACAATCTAATACCTGTCTCCACCATTTGGGCTGCTTTTGCAGGTAAAAGAGTTCTAGCCTTCATCCAAGAAAAGAAATTGCCTATACAATGTTGACATTCATTTCTGTGTAAAAAAAATAATAATTGGAGAATGACTCAGAGAATTGTAAAACACAAAATACACTAGATAGAATGAGTTTACTCCCTTGTAGTAAATAATAAACGCAGAAGCAAAGGCTATAAAATGATTTCCTATGGCGCCCAGAAAATTAGTCACACAACTCCTACTATTTTCCATTTCACATCATTTACCCTAGAGTAGATACCAGCATGAAATGAAGCTCTCGCCACCATTGTGTGCAAACTTGTCTACTTAATTCAACTCAAACATCAATTAATAAGCAGAAGTAACCTGAAATAATATTTAGTCAAAATTCAGAGTTCATCCTTCAGAAAGGGGTTTAATTTAATTCTCTCATGAGGGTTATGCAAGGTGTTCAAGCATAAGTTCCTCAAAATCCCTCTCTCTTAGCCTGTATGGTGTGCTGATTCTAAGATAATATGTTCCTTTGGCTCATTGTCATTTACCTTTTTTTTCCCCCTACAGTCATTGTGGTGCTGTTTGTAACTCTGAGGAGGCACAAAAATGAGCCATTAATCATCAAAGATGATGAAGACGTTAGAGAAAACATCATTCGATATGACGACGAAGGCGGAGGGGAGGAGGACACAGAGGCTTTTGACATTGCAACTTTACAAAACCCAGATGGAATTAATGGATTTTTACCCCGTAAGGATATTAAACCAGATTTGCAGTTTATGCCAAGGCAAGGGCTTGCTCCAGTTCCAAATGGTGTTGATGTCGATGAATTTATAAATGTGAGGCTGCATGAGGCAGATAATGACCCCACGGCCCCACCATATGACTCCATTCAAATTTACGGCTATGAAGGCCGAGGGTCTGTGGCTGGCTCTCTCAGCTCCTTGGAGTCCACCACATCAGACTCAGACCAGAATTTTGACTACCTCAGTGACTGGGGTCCCCGCTTTAAGAGACTGGGCGAACTCTACTCTGTTGGTGAAAGTGACAAAGAAACTTGACAGTGGATCCTAACTAAGTCATTGGAACTGAGCATTCTGTAATATTCTAGGGTCATTCCCCTTAGATGCAACCAATGTGGCTATTCGTTTTAGAGGCAAGTTTAGCAGCAATCATCTATAAACTCAACCACATTTTAATGTTGAACCAAAAATAATGAAAATAAAAAAGTATATGTTAGGAGGTTATAAATCTTGTGGAGTGTGAAATAAGTATGTGGAGTGTCTAGAAGTCTTTGAATATTTGATACTTACCTGACTGCCACAGACAAAGATTGGGATCCTAGCTAATGCTTAGAGAAATGGTTTAAAAAAGGAAAAAAATCAAAATTAAAAGGTGCTTTCTTAGAAAAATGGACCTGCAAGGATTCTGCTGCTGCTATGTCTTCTGCGAGGAATTTTATGAATGCAAATGGTTTTTTCCCTTTCACCAATAAGGATCCCGTCACAAATGATAAAGCAATACTTGGTCTGCTGTACGTTGTGACTTTTTTGGAGATTTGAAAGGCCTCCTAGATTACACGGTACGGTGACCACACATTGTACATAATTGTTGGCCCCACTCACTAGAGACTGAATAGCATCTTTCAATATTGTGTCGAGCCTTAAAAAAAAAATACTCATATGTTTGTAATCCATTCCAGGGTGGGCATTGCCAACTCAGTGGTGGGAGGAGAGAAATCTCATTCACACAGACCTGTTACTAAATGCAGGACTCTTTGTTCCCTCCACTGCATCTCCTCCACAAGGACACAAAGATAAACTGTATCCCAGTGGACTCCATAAGAGACAGAAGGTTTTATTGCTAGTGTGCGAATTTATTTGTTTAACCTCAAAATAAATATTTTATTGATGTCCATTAATGCTTTATTTATTAAGTTGGTAATCTGTAGATTAAGGGACTATATGGAAAAAACCCTAAATTATATCAATTAATAATCCTTTAGATTGTTTTATAAAATATATCTATATATAAACAATGAATGTTTAATACATGTAAATTTTGATGAGATAAGTATGGCAGGCAATATTATAAAAAGGAGAGCTAATAGTCTCTGTAGAGTAGGAAGTGTTATTGTAACTGGTGTTGGCAGGATCAGCATTTTCCCAGAGAAACTTTTGGACTTTTTCTATTTTGTTCATAATCCTAGTATTTGGTGTTTTTACTACAAGCACAAACATCAGAAAGTATATTGATTCTTGTGAATATATAAAGCCTAGACTTTTAGATGCCTATATAAACCCCTGCCCAAGACACTTGCTTCAAATTGTCCCCCTATTTTAGAGCAGGAACTGATTTGTACATAATTTTGCCTCTTATGTTTTTAGCACTCTGTCCCCCATCATGGTGATGATGAATGTCTTAGACTACAGAAATGAAAGAAAAAGAAAAAAAAAAGAACAGCACTAGAAGATGTGAACATATTTAATTTGCAATGCAAACCTGCCATTTAGAAGTAGAAAATGTATGATAAAACTCAAGTATTACATGCAGATCATTTTAATTTTCTACTTTGCTTTAATGCAATATTGTTTATTTAATCCATGTATTGTATTCAGAGAAACTCCTGTACTGTTTCCTACTTTGTGAAATATATTTTTATAAATACCTTTGTTGTCATTATTTTTTCCAGCTAAATGAAAACAATTGAACAGAATTATCAACTTTAAAGTCCTAAAATATTTAATTAAGCCATCCCAAGGACCTACTTTTATTTGTAAGAGATTCTCTCTATATATAACTACAGAAAATAAATGGCTTGCTAATTATCATATAGCAAGACATCAGCAGTTATGCAAAGGAAGGTGGAAAACCTGGAATGCTGTGACACAGTTCAGCTGTGTCATTTGGGTGCTGCCAGAAGCAGATGCTGAGGCAGTGTTAGAAGAAAAACCATAAAATGAAGAAGCAGCACTGGGTAGGGAAATCTTTCAAACAAGATTGTAGATCTAAAACTTGGAAAAATAAAGAGATCAGAGAGTTAGTTTTGGCAAGAGAGCATTAGACTGCATTTCAGATTGTCCCACACCTCAGAGAAAGATTGTCATTAAAATAAGACTGCACAGTCAAACCTAGTTAGGCTTTCTTCAGCTCCTGCCTCGCGCATCATTTTGAAGCTGCTTAAGAAAAACATGGGTTTGGTTTAGGAAACCAAAGGCTACACCTTCTAGGTGCTGCCCACACTGATGGAAACTCAATATTTGAATATTGTACTCAGAATTTCATAGCCACCTGTACTTTACGGAGGTTAAATGATGATCCAAGCTGAGTTACATAGACCGTGGTAGTGCAGCGCTGAAAGGAGTATGTGATGATAAATTACTGAGAGTGCTTATACTAATAATCAATAGCAATATTCCAACTATCTTACACATTCCAACTCAAGGTGAGACTATATGTATCTCATACATCAGATGCTTCTATTTATTTTGCAGTGAAGTGCCATAGATCACACAGTCATATCTAACATAAATATCACACTATTGCTTTTCAGGAATATAAGATTTGTATCCTACGATGTTGGTAATTGATAGGATAATTTTCAGATATTTTTGTGCTGTGAGAAAAATGTTTGGAATATCACCTGTCCATATTTTGTTTAAAAATTATTTTGCCTGGGATGAGAGATAAAATCATGAATCCCTTATTAATATTTTACAGTGACTGTTGTAGCATTCTGTAAATAAAAAGTAATTCTAGTTTTTATAATATGGGGTAAAGTGACTAATACTGTGTTCATAATCATGATATACTGTACAAACAATGCTTTTAGTGTATCCTGACATTAAAAGTATATCTGAAAACACACACACACACACACACACACTCAATTTGACTGACTCTTTGGCTTTAGGAAAAGACTTAGCAAGACTTCCCTAATCAAAAGAAATCAATGGTGTTAACCTTTTTTAGAACGTATCCCATGCTCAAATTATTACACTTTCAAAACTTTCTTAAAATGAGTATTTCTATGTCTGTGTATTTTTTTCTGTCCCATCAATATCCATTTTTAACATATTTATTGTTTGTATGGTTATTTTTCAGCTACAACTCTTTAGTCACTTGGCATTTTAGTATCTCTCACTCTTTCATATATGTATAGAGTATGAAGGTATTGCTTTTTACAAGGATTTTTATGAGTACAAATACTGCAAGTTGAAAAATAATTTATAGCAGGATAATTAAAATATGCTATAAATTAAATTAATGTGTTAACCTTACCTCATAGAATTGTGAGCTGTAAGACATGAAAAATGCAGTGGAAATATTTTGGAAAAATGTATGGGTATATAAAATATAACAATGACTTGAAGTCACCAGCATAGCTAGGTTGCTTAGAAAGCAGACAAATGTGTCTTTGGGGGAGTTTCTTAATCATATGCTTAAAGTAAGACAAGTCTCTGCGTGAGGTGTAGAACTCTCCCAGGAGAAGCCAGATTCCACACTGAGACTCAGTGGAGTGATAGGCTATGGTGTGCCTTTCAGAAGGAAAAGCTGGTGCTGAGAGCTAAGTAGCCAATTATTCTTTATAGCCACATAAGGACTGAAGGCAAGTAGTCCCTTCCAACAAGTTGTATTATGCGATCACTAGCTTTGCAGGGAATCTCACGAATGTATAACCTTCTGATTGCCTTTTTGATTGAAAGTTCCATCTGAGATCAAGGCAGTGCAAGTAGTAATAAGATTTCAAAAAATCCCATCACTGGCACTGTCGGAAAGGTTGAGCATGACTGAAATCCCATCATTGTCAGTCAAAAAGATAAGGTAACAGTGGGCACCACTATAAAAGCTATATAAATGTACAATTTAAACATGAGTATCAACATTAAAGAGAAATATACATACACATCCATACAGTTACACACATGCATACATGCACACAGTCACAAAAATAATTAAGTTACTGGAGATGATAATTTATAAGATTTCATTTCAGTATCTTACACACCACCAGAAACTGGAATCACCAGTTTTGTTAGCTGCTGAAACTAACCTTGAATTTGAGAGCAATTTGACTAAGGGTAAAAGATTTTAAATGAAAATTGTATTTGTGAACAAAATAATCACTTATAAAACTGGGGAATCGAATTAAATTCACCACAGCATGAAGCTGGTTTAGATGTTTTTGTATCATTGTATTTCTGTGGAGAAAATAATTGTAGACCATATTTTGTAGGAAATACTTTGCCATACATTTTTATGTTTCTTCAATTCCAATACAGTTTTATTTGCTATACAAAGTTTCTTTGTGGTGTTACTCAGTTGGCTCATTTTGGTTGTGTATTTTTGTCATTTAGGAATTGCTCTATATGACAATGGTAGGATATATATATATATATATATATATATATAAAATCTATATATATAGTCTATCATGAAAATATATGTATTTTAATATTTTATTTATATTCAACATATTACTAGTATTTAAGATAATCTAACTATAGTAGGATACAGTCCTACTATCATAGATACATGCAATTAAAGAGGTTTCTATCTTATGGACTAAGATGCAAAAATTTTTTCCACTAAAGTTGTTAAGCATCTGGGGGCTGGCCAAATAACTAAGCAGATTAAAGTGTCTGCAAGCAGGCACAGGGGCTGGGGGTTTGATCCCGGGCTTGCCCTTCTGGTCCCGCCCCCGGGGCACCCTGAGATGGCAATGGTATGGTGGTGCGCGCCTGTAATCCCAGCTCTTGGGAGGCTGTAAACAGGCGGATCACTACAAGTTCGGTCTATTAGTGAGACGCTGAACACCCTGTAGACCCTTCCCCAAGATACAAAAATAAGGAAATAAGTATATAAATAAAGTTATTAAGCATCCATCAGTGTAAGAGGCAAGCATCGTATTTGCTATGAGAGAATTAAACATGATGGCATCTCCAAACTTAATGTTATTATCAAGTAAAATTAATAACAGCTAAGCTAAATGTTAACACATTCTTTGCCCATGGTTAAATACCATTGAAATCCATGCTTAGACTTAATTTTGTCTGAAATTAATGTCCTTTTCTGTTCTACTGAAGAATTTGATCTGTAATTATAATGTAAGTCATCTAAGTAGAGGAAATAGAAGATCAGCTAGCCCATTGTGTTCTTTCTCTCCTTAATGGTTGCCTGCCCTCACATCACAAGGCATATTTCTTTTCCTACTTTAATGTGGCTCAAACTCGCTTTGCAGAGCATATTTCTGTTACTACTTTTAATCACACTTGAGAAAAAAAATGAGCCATGTACTGTGCTATGGAGGCACCGAGCAAGAAGCAAAAGGCAATTGACAAGGGTCAAGGAAGCTTCGGGAGGAAGTAGTTTTAATATTTAATTTAGTTCTTTTAAAGACGGGACCAGAACAAGAATTGCAAAAGAAGCTCATTTTATTGGAAACCAAATGGGTAAATAATTTTTAAAAAATCATGTGTAAAGATGAAGTTTCTTAAATGGAATATTCGTAGGATGCTTTAATATTGCTTATATTATGGCACGCTAGTGGTGATCACAAAGTGAATCAGAGCCTCCCTGTGGAACTTTCCAGGATTAAATTGTACACCAAACAAGTAAGAAGGGGAAGAGGTGAAGTCCAGTTTTCTGGATGATTTCTGATATCGTGAAACTGCAGAATTGTTTTGCTGTGTATGTTCCCCTTCTTTATTCATGAAAGCTTTCACTAGATCTCAACCAGAATTCGCTGAGGTGCTTTTGGAAATTCTTTTTCCAACTTAAAAAAACCTGTTGCCATTTGATTCACAAATTAAATGCAAGTCTTACCTCTAACAGGTATCTCTACTAATAGATAATAGATATCTCTATTATTATTCACAGATTACAGAAGAGGGTTGCTAGGAGGAATATCACAGGATGCTGCGTGAAGAAAAAGACTATGGAAAAGAGTGACTTCAATGAACACAGAGGCCAGCACTACAAAAGGAAATAAGAGGTTCCTAAAGGCAAATTCTAAATCCTTCAGACCTCCTTTGTACACATAAAGGTCTAAAGGGCCATCCTATGCCTCCCTAATAAATATGAGCATGATTTTGACAACTGTTGTCTAAGATTCAATATAGCAATTTGTGAATAATGGATTAGGACTCCTTCTTTTTTAAAGGTCTGCTATCTCTTGACTAAAATTTTCTCTAGTGATTTCTAAGTTTTCTTTAATCCACTCTCTAAAGTTAAAAAAGATACTCCATATTTGTCAAGTTCAATTGTTGAATATGTGAATAGATGATCAAGGCTCAATGTTAGATCCACATATAACATCATTGCAAATAAACTTAAAATAATTCTTCTTAACAAAAAAAAACTTTTTTAAACAAAATATGTTCTGTACTGTGGCAGACAAAATATATGCTCAACATAGTTCTCTTGCCTCTCAAAGACCTGGGGTACAATTGGATAAAGTGTGAAAGCCTATCGATGATAAGATGGTGGATTTCACTATACTATAACAGAGGTGAGGAGGCAATATTATGAGAACACAAAGACTATCAAAGTCTACTAAGTTGTGGGATCTTTCCAGTGTATAACCAGAATGAGATGTTTCAATGAAAACCATCAGGGTGAGGATATCATAAGGTAAGGCCAGTTTAGTGTTCAGGCACCTAAAAATGACTGTTGATACTGAATTGGAGGGTTCTTCGATGGACTTCATTGCTATGGCTTCTCAATATGCAAACATCTCTGTGAGAAAAAAATCAGAAACTTATTCAATTGAAAGTATGATTGAGAATATTCCACTAATTTAGATACCTGTAATGTAGCGGGAGGAGACCAGGCAAGTATCTGATGTTTCAAAGACAGTGGTGCTGTGGTGCAGGAGAAAGGCTGATGCCTGAAGTAAGAAAAACAAAGATGTTAACATGATGGAGCATATAATAAAATTGATGCATGATCAACTATGTTTTTATCAAGTGGGCTGCCAATCTTCATGAGAAAAGCACAGTTTTAGCCATTCTCCTGTAACAGATGAAGAGCTTATGCATAGAGGAAAATGAGATCTAGGTCATAGAGGATGAGGGAGAAAATAGTACAATATGGGTTGGAGAACTAAGTGGAACCCACATTATCCATGTCTTTGTTAAATGGGATTTGAAGCTCTGATTTAGTTTTTGTGAAAGAGGAAGCAACTGAAAAGCTTTGAAAGTCAGGAAATGATATGATCTGCATCATAGTTTTGGAAGGATCTCATAGGTTTCTTTATACAAAAAAGATTCCAGGATGCAAAAATGAAGCCAAGGGACCTAGACTAGAAGCAGTTGCTTTAGCCCAATGAACAAATCAAGCAGAATCTGCCTATTGGAGTGGTAATAGACACAGAAGAACCATAATCTAAGTACATAGTGACTACAAAATTTGCAGTAATGATAGAAGAACTCAAAGTGCAAAATGAAGGAAAAGATTAAATTGACTTAAAGAAGTATTACTTCAATGACTATGTGGATATCAAAAATCATTGACAAAGACTGAGACGGCAGAGTAGACTTGGATATCCAAGGCTGGTAACTAACTTTTAAGTGTATCGTGATAGACAAAGATAGCAGATATGCTATTCCAGTGCAAATATCTAAATGATGTGTATAAACAGCAATGTTAGTGAAGTCCTCTAGATAAACTAGACCAGTTATATATGTATATATAAATCACTCACATTTGCATGTGTGTGAGAGAGAATAAGAAAGGGTGTGAAAGAGATTCTGTTAGAAATTGTCTTATTAGACGTATATGATGTACTATTTTTAGTTTAGTGGATAAGATGATGTTCACTTATATTGCTTAAGACTCTGTACTTTACTGAGTTTATTGACTCAAATACTAAAGTCAAACAAAAACAACTCACTGACAAACTTACAAATAATATTGATACTGGTTATCTTGTGGCCAGCAAAAGATGCTCCAGAAACTAAACCATCTTAGGGACCACCGTAAGCAGCTCACTACTCTTTGGAATGCACTCTTCTGTATATTCATGTTTAAGTGTATGAAGGTCATAAGACATGAATGAGATAAAGTGCAGTCAGTCTGATTACATCATATTGTCTGGCTTTCTAGGAATAAAAGAAATAATAATAAAGGTTCTAAGTCAGTTTTGGATGGTGTATGATCACTTCCTAGAAATGATTCTTAATCACTGTAAGCAAAGGATATAGTGAAGCATTTTTCTATGCTTAAAAAAAAGTAACAAGTGTCAAATGTACCTTTATACTATATAAATATGACACACTGTAAAGGGATCAATGGAAGAATAATCCTCAGGGGAAGAAATATTTGGTCTTTGTGATTTTGGTATGATAACAAGACTCAAAAAGATGACTTCAATCAATTTTTGCATTGTCTGTTTATTATTGCTTTCTGATAATATTCATCTTGTTCTCTGGAAGCTGATGAGTTTGACACTTAATAAATTCCAGGTGCACAGCAGTGAAATGATACTGGTCTACAGAGAAAACTTTTGTGAAAATAAATATAAGATGCTTTTATATTAAACATTCAAAACATCTATCAGATTTTTTGGCCACATTTGTTGCTCTATAAACCCTATTATATAAATATACATAGATATAGGTAGGTAAGTAGATAAAGACATACAGTAGAGGATTGATCAAATATAAGAAGCCTTGCCCTTTTTTTTTAACATTTCTGGTCTTCTGTAGTTGACTAATTTAGATTTCTAAAATTGTAGCATTGTGCTTTTATTTTTGCATCCTTTAAACATTCTAAATTTCTCCTAGAGCACTTGGAAAATATTTAATGCTCCATATGTTCAAGGATTGGCACATGTTGCACTGCAACATGAAAGTAAAGTTATAAATTCAACTGGTCAGTATGGTGAGAGGTGGTACAAAGATGATACCAAGTGAACAGCAGAGAAGAATGAAGATTCAGAATCTTAATGTCTCATAGACCTTAGAACTTGACAAGGATAAACCAATAACAGAAAATTCAGGGATTTATTCTATCACTAATGGAATCTAATAGCTTATTATTAAGTAATATCTCTTTGTTTTAACAGGGTTTTAAAATTATAAAACTCATCTAGTATAATAGTTATTCGATTATCAAGTACAAAAATACCATGTAAACATGTCCATAGGTGCTCTATTCTTAACGTGGTACAGGGCTTGAACCTTGGGGCTTCACACAGAGACATACCACTGCCACGTTAATTGATTTTAAATTTTGAGACAAAGACTGGGTGTGGTGGTGCATGCCAGTAATCCTAGTGCTTAGGAGGCCGAAAACAGGAGGATCACTATGAGTCTAATCTGTGTAGTGAGACCTTGTAGGCTCTCTATTAAATCCTTAAATTTTGAGACAAGATGTCTCTGATTTGCTAAATTGATCAGATGAGGTTCTAACCTGTGTTCCTCCTGCCTCTGCCTCATTCCATCCTGTGTCCATTGACAAGAACCACTATTCCCACTTCATGGATACATTTTTTAAAGAAAAAAAATTAATAGAGATTATAATTTAAGATTAAAAACCTCCCTAAAACTAAGTGATAAGCACAGACTGTTTTTCATTTCACAAAATGTAAATAATCTAAATTTCATTGTGATAAAATAACTAATAGAATGGTGTAAGACACATTCCCTTAAAATGACAATAAGAAGAGCCCCCCTCATGTCTTGCTTTCTGGAATAACTGATAAAGTTATTCCTGAATCATTACCACTGCAAAATGAAAAGTATGGAAGTTTATAGATTTATCAAAAGAGTGCAAATGTGTCATTGATACATTCTATCATCAAGGCACAGAAAAGTTAACCAAATGCATGAAGAAGCTGCTAACACTAAGTAGATATCTCAGCAGGGATGCTAAATCTGCATGATAGCTGTTGATGAAGGAAATTAAGACACTAACTATGTAACCTCCTAAAAATTAACCTGAACTTCCTATTCCACTGTATTCAGTATTATACCTGAATTCTATGACAAACTCAACTCATTTTTTTGTTTTGTTTTTAAATTTTATTTTTTGATGCACTCTATTTTCCCAAAGAAAGTTTAAGTCCCACTATTGGAGAGATAAAGAATAAAGAAAAATGTAGTATGAAGCAGAAGTGACTAAATCAAGGAAATAACAATGAACTAACAAAAAAATAGGCAATTTAAGAAAAAAATCTGTGGAATTCTTCTTGCAATTGGGAAGGCAGTCTCAGTATACAAATCACAAATCAAATTTAATTTGACTTAGAAAAATGCAAACCTAAGAACCACTGTAAATTGGTGAGACAGGTGTAAAATGGTGAATACACTTAAGTGTTGGTGATCATGTTAAAAATGGGAAGCTTTGTATCGAGCTTGTCTCCTATAATCCAGCCATGTTACATCAGGGTAGAAACATGGAAGAGTCTTTTTATGGATTCGTAAGGGTCCGTGCCCAAACTTATGATTCATTGTGCTATCTTATTTTAAATGAGATACGGAAGATGCTTTATGAATTCATATAAGAAAAATGGAATTTTAAATACTGTTCAATTTTTAGCTTTATTAGTACATTTGTAGTACATGAGAATTCATTCTTCATAAGGAGTTCACACACATGCATAACACTTTGTAATTCTTTTCCTATTTCTCATTTGTTTCTGTGCTCTTCCTCGACCTCGCAGAACACTAAAATTGTGTAAAAGTTCAGTCTCCCTTTTTCTTACCATCAATCATTTATTTCACTCTCATTTATTTTTTGAGCTTCTCACATAACAGAAGGCACATATTATTTAAGTTTTTGATTCCAAAAATCACTGTTAGTTATATTATCTTAATAAATACCAAGTGCTAATATGGAGCTTTTGGAATTAAAAAAAGAAAATCACAGAGGCTGATAGGTATTCATTTTGAAAGCATTGTCAAGAGAACAAAACATGAAGGAGAAACTGAAATTTATAGCACAATAATATCTAAATTATCTAAAAACGTATCCATAAGAATGTACACTTGAAAATGATATATAATTAAGGTAATTTATTTTGGTTCACTTTAGAAAAAAGAATGACAACTGCTTGCATTTGAGGTTTAGTAATTAAATGGAAGTACAAATAAAAATAAACATAAAGCAAATAATAGAAGATGTGCTAAAGAAAAAGTTTCATGGGCAGCCAGAAGCATTAAAACATGAGTGGGTGGCACTGTCACTATGACACCTCATATTTACTAAGGCACCTAAGCAGAGATTAAACTCTTTTCCCAGGCTGTAGGATTGTGTATTGCAGAACAGGAAATCATACGATTTTATAAGTGTTCTGAGTTTAGACTTTGCAGTATGCTGCACATTTGGTGAAATGCCCAGACTATTTGTCAGACTCTCTCAGGGTCACAATTCACATTCACATACTAAAAGCTCTTAGAAATCTTAATGCAATCAAATCTCTTTTATTTTGTTTATCCCGGGGTTCCTCAAATGTAGTTACGATTTTTTTCCCCACTTAAAAACCAATTCCAACTTTCTAGATAAGAGCATTTTTTTTTGAATACAATTTTAGCATCACTACTGTAATCAGTAGACAAACATGAGGATTTGTGAGAAGGAGACAGATAATGTCAGACCTAATATATTTTCTTTCCTCTTGAGGGCATCATATTAAGGTACTCATTTTTCATCTATATCTATGTTGCATGCATAGCTATGAAAAGTGAAATTGGGTATTAAACAGTAAAACATTACTCACTTTTTTATACAGAGTTAATTAGTCGGGTAAATTAACATATGGAGATAATTAAGTGATGTAACTGACCACATGGGACAGTTACCACACCAGTGACAAACTATTGGGAACCTGTCAAATGGCACAACAGTGGTTGTGTGGACACAAAGATCAGACACGAGCCAACAAGAGCCAGGCAGCTGTTCTAGAAAAATGTCACACTAAAAACAGAAAATGGTACTAAAACATTCACACTGAGGAGACAAAAAAGAGACAAACTCATTCACAAAGCCACACATGTGAATATGACCACCAGAAAACTTTGACACAAGGAAGGCAGAAGAGGACTATGAAAGTGTATAAATAGGGCAGAGATGATTCGACAATAATTATTTCCATTTAAAAGCAACTTAGTGTTTTGGGTCACAATTTTTGTCAATCATATCAGAAAGGCCATCTCCAGAAACTGAGGCATTTGTAAGTTGTCCTGGTCAGGATCTGACTCACATTTAAAATCTGTAAGAATTATCATTCTTATCATTGTCTACAGAAGGAAGTAGCATTGCTAGGCCATTGTTTGCTCAGTCTACTCAGGATGCTCCTTCAAGGTCTCCTTGAGTTCATGGAGTATTAGCCACAGATAGTCTATCATTCCTGTGTTAGGTCCATATTATTTCTGCATTTGTCCATGAAAATATTGTAATTAATGAAGTACAAAAGCAGTTCTGTTAGCTTTACAACTCAATGACACATTTGTAATCATACACTAAAATGAATATTCTCTCCTACCCAATATTTTTGACAATGTCAAAAAGTTGGCATGAACTCAAAACACAACTTGTCAGAGAGGAAACACAAACAATTGTGTAAATGTGCTTACAGTACAGCGATAAACATACTTTCAAGATTATTTCTGAAGATGAGATGTTTTCCTTACCTGCACAGAGATGCTTAAGTAAGGCCATCAAATCAATTGCTAAAACTTCTCACCACCAAATTATCTTAAAGCCAGACCTTTTAAAATCCCTCTACCCAAGTAAAAGGAACACATATTAAAGAATACAAGGGAATTTAAAACTGTCTCTTCTAACTACCTGTCATACTTAACAACCACAAATATTTACAATATGGTCATTCTCAAAGGTGCATGATCTTCTCCCTAATTAAATGGAAAAAATATTAAAGAGCACTAATAACCTTTAATGATACCACTCTGAAGTTGCCCCAGGTCAAGATGACTTTTTCTGAGTAATTTGCTTTCTGGAAAAATAATCAATTATTCTGTTTGTGTCCTTTGACTCGTTGATGTTGGCTGACACCCTCATGGACAACACTTTTTAGTCTTTTAACTTTAAAAGTTTTAGATCTGGATAAACAAGGTTTTTTATTTTCAGTTCCTGCTGCCTGGCTCTTCTATATTGTATGTGTGGGTCACGATAGTGCAGTCTGCTAATACCAGATGGTTTACTGAGTGCATAACTTCAAGTGTATAAGTACAGCTAGGGTAAAAATGAAAAGGATGAGCAGAATCCCACACCCAGCAGTAAAAAGAAAACCAGTTACTGTTTTAGTCTTGACAGGAAAATAAGAATAGATAATTACTGAAAATTAGCATTTTAAAGACCAACCAAATAGCTCAGTGGATTGAAGTGCCTGCTTAGGCAGATGTAGGGGCCAGGAGTTTGATCCCTGTGCCTGCCATGCTGGCCCCACCTTCAGGGCATGCTGAGACTGCAATTGAGACTGGGTATGATGGTGTGTGCCTGTAATACCGGTAGTTGGGAGACTGAAAACAGGAGGATCACTATGAGTCCAATCTACACAGTCAAACCCTGTAGACCGTGTCCTAAAATACAAGAAAAAAAAATTAGTATTTTATTTTCAGTACAGGAAACAAAAGTAGGATTAAAGAGTTGATTATTCCTTTTCATTTTGTGGAATCCCGTTGATGGTTAAGAGATTGACTAAGAACCTAGACAGAAGGAAGCAGGCACAAAGAAAGTAAAAAATACTGTTAAATACACTAGGTATTATGCAATACTATAAATGAACTTTATTTTTCATTTACACATTAAGACTAAATGTAAAGTTTCTAGGCCACAGTCTTCTTTTTTTTTAAATTTTGTTTTCCTGATTGCAAATACTGAAATATGCTGACGATGGATGAATTGCCTAAGGAAAAAAAAAATTACAGAGGTGTTAGAATTATGTTATTATTTATTTGCATCAACATGGTTTCTTCAAGATACTCAAACTGCCTTCATTGTGTCAGCGATTTCCCCAGCATCCTACTTTCAAAACAGAGTCAAAATTTCTTGTGTTTCTTTTAGATTCCTTACCATTCTTTTTATTTTTATCCAGAAAAATTAGGCTTTTTATCATTACCTGGGAAGAATTTGAGAAATGTTGGCCCTTTTTCTAGAATTTTCATTATAGCCAAAAGATTGCTGTTTAGAAATAAGATTTCCAATATGATCTGGCTTACCCTTTAGCTTGTACATACATTTAGATCAATTCCTTTTTATAACTGTGAAACTCAAGCTAAGAAAATAATATGACCTAGGCAATAATTTTGAACTCAGGCTTTACAGGGGCTAAGTCTCCCTTTAGACTCAGCTATGAGAAAGAAGTGATATTTCCTTAACATATCTGGCAAGAGAAAATGTTTATGAAACTCAGCCATTGATAGTGGGAAATAATAGAGTATTAAATTATCATTCACAGAAGGAAATTAAGCAAACAAGTATGTGAAATTATTTTTTCCATACCACCTGGTGCTCTAAACTTTTATATGTCCATGCATCATGTAAAAGAGGGGAAAAATAAGCTCTGTGTTTGACAGAAACCTGTCATATACATACTTATTCAGGCAATGTTTATTAAAAGCTCTCATTTGCTAAATATTTCACTGAGTTTTACATACACAACTGCAAATAAAAGTATGGCATAATCCCTGTCTTACTTGATCTAACAGAGTGGGAGATATGGGCATTAATCTAGTTGATTCAAACACCCTAACTTATAAACCACAGAAAGGGTCATTAAATCAACACTGTGCATGGCAGTGTCACTGTGTTTCACACAAAGTGCTCAGGTCAGGGGAAGTGTAAGTGAAGACAAAAACCTTAACAGTAAAGGCTGGTGAGATAGCTCAGCAGACTAAAGCGCCTGCTTAAGCAAGCATAGGCAAACGCAGGGATCAATGTTCTATCCTGGGCGCCACATGCTGCGCCGGCACGACCCCCGGGGCATGCAGAGCTGGACAGAGTCCAGGCATAGTGGAGCATGCCTGTAATCCCAGTGCTGGGGAGGCTGAAAGCAGTAGGATCACTGGGAATCTGAGCAGTGTGGTGAGATCCTGCCACAACCAAATGCATAACAATAAATAAGTAACTAAATATGTCTCAGGGTGTTTGGGTGGGCCAGGTTTCAGGAATGTAATCTATTCACTCAAATTTATTTGTTTGTTTTTCTAATCCATTTTCTGGAAAAGTAATATTTTTTCTATATCATATACAGAAAGTGTTAGTCATTGAAGAACCTTGAAGTGTTATGAAGGTCTATAAGAGAAAAGTTGATTTCACCGAGTTAAGCAGGCAATCTACAAATAAAGAAAATGACATTTAAGTTAACATTCACAGGATAAGAAAAAATTTACCAAGTCAGAATGGAAATAAGAGGTGAAGATGCAATCATATTGTTGTAGTTCACCAAACTAGGGGAATGAAAAACTTGACTACCTGAAAAGAAAATGGAAAAAAAAAAAAAAGAAAGAAAAAAGGAGAGTGGCCACTTTTCAGTGGGAGAGGGGAGACGTAATATTAGATGAAATTGGAGAGTCAGACAGTGGAAAACATCCAGGAATTGTAGAACAATGTGACTCATGTTCATTTTAATTGTTGGTCAGTTGTGAAGTCAGACTTTGAGAGTAGGATGACTATTGGTGCTCACATTGAAAAGAGGACTGGAATGATGGAAAACAAGGAAGAATGCACCCACGACCAAACCTTAAGCCTCATCAGATAAGCACATATGTTATATGTAATGAAATTACAAAGTGATTAAGAAGTTAAAAGAAGGCTTAGTAATCATAGCGAGAAGCAGTCAAACAGGAAGAACAAAACAAAACAAAAATATAACAAAAAGAGAGCAGATAGAGTATGAGTCTAGATGGAAGGGAGGGGAGGAAAGTGGAAGAAAATAAGAATCAACATGAGTCCTGTACAGGTACAAATTCCCTATGATCGACGTGATTGTTATGCTTATTTAAAATATATCAGTTTAAAAAAATAAAAATATAAAAGGGAAGTTCAATACTGAAGACCAAGTGAAGAGTGACCTTCAGGGTGGACTCCCTGGCTAAGTGAGCTAAAGCGACCTGATGATGTCCAGTCTGAAAACACTGTTTCAATTTTTTGACCTTTGCCAAAAAGTGTTGCGGTGGTAGATTGGATGGAACAAAGGGGATTACCCCCAACAGATCAGTTTCAAAAACAGGGCTCTGAGAATAGAAACAGAAGTTCTATATACATTTTAGCTTATTTTCAGAAGCAAATTTCTGCAGCGAATTGATGGGTTAGAGGAACACACTGAAAGCTTTTCTATTTGTCTTTCCCTATTAAACATAACTATAATTTCCTATTTCATTACGAATGAACCAGCAAGTGAGAGGACTTTGACGAATGGTAATTAAGACATGCTAATGAACTGTAGGATGAAAATCTTGACAGGATGGAAGAGGTACGTACAGGCCAAAATGCAGAAAGGACTGTGGAACAATGATTCTGTGATTGCTTTGGCCCTATTTCCTCATTTGTAATAAGTGGGAATAAATCACAGTCTACCTTTTATTCTAAAATGATTGCTTTCAATTATTAAGAAATTTCTGTGTTCTGCCCACTATTGTACAATGGGGACGTACCCAGGTAGGCGTCACGACTGCTGCCACCCACAGGCAGCATTTATTGGAGCAGGGCTGACAGATAATCCATAAACCAAAAGAAAATACAATGAAAGAACAATTTAGAAATAGTGGGAGTATGAGGAGAGGATGTCTGCAAGTGGAGGCAGAGGAGACATCTCTAAAGAGGTGATGCTCATACAGAGCGCTGAGAGACAAAGTGTGATCTGCGAGAACTGGAGCAGGACTGCTCCTGAGTAGGAGAAAGCAGAGGAGACTGGAGAGTAGGGCCCTCAGCGCTGCTCCTGAAAAGGGGAGAGGTCTAGACTGCTAACTGGAAGTTCGCAACTCTTTCTAAAACTTTGTGAATCAGCTTATTTAAGGAAAGACCACCTAGAAAGTTATCCTTACTTATTAAAATTATATTTTCCCATCATGAGTGTTTTACTTAATATTTACCAGTAGGAGGGGAGTCTGCCTATGTTGTGCTGCTATGCTCTGGTTTCAATACTAACCTTACTTTCTTAAAATATAATCTTTATATTATGCGCAGTTCTGTCTCAATTACCAAAATGCCATAACCTGATGTTTCAGCTACTACAAAGTTGCTATATGATTCAGAATTGTTTTACATTTTATTAGCATCATGATAAACTTTACAGTTATCTAACTGTACATAATTACATCCATTAATAGTAGTACTACATTGTTACATTAATTATAAGGAGAGCTAATGTGTGGTTGTAAGGGTTTTCTGCTGCAATGAAAATTTTGGGTACTAATTCCTCTTGAATAGCCCAAGATGAATTTATGCACATATTTGCTTTTGTAATTCTTTCAGACAATTAAGAGCTATCAAGCTGCAGTAACCATGGATTATGAAAATGTGATATAGGATGGAGCATGGTGTTACACACCTATAATCCTAACACTCAGGAGGCTGAAGCAGGTGGATTGCTGTAAGTTTTAGGCCAACTTTTCTATAAAGCAAGTTCATGACTAGATTGAACTCCACAGAGAAACTTCCTCAAAAAAATGTAATGTAATGGGTATATATGACTTCTAATATGCGATATACAGTATACAATACGTGACATTAGATAGATAGATAGATAGATAGATAGATAGATAGATAGATAGATAATAGAGATACAGAGAACATAATTCAGAACTCTAATGAAAATTTATTATATTTGGAAACAGTTTAGCATGGATTAAGAAGGAGGAGCCAGTTAATCCTGTGCTACTAAACAATATCTATCATTTATTGATTATTGTTTGAATTCTTCTACCCTTGGTTTATATTTTCTTTGTAAGTTAAGGCTTATGATAACTGCTGCCTGTAGCTATACCAATTCACGGGGACAATTTTGCAGATTTTCAGCAACCTGCCTGGCACATTGTAAATATTCTGCAAATGTTAGTTACATAGAGACGCTAGAGCAGCAAGGTTTATGAATAAGGTTTTAAAATATCTTTTTTCCCTAAAAATTTAAGAGTAGTCAAATTTATGGCTTAAAACTATATTCTTTGCTGTTCACAAGAGAATGTGAACTGGTAGTGGAAGTGAGGCTGTGGGAAGCAGGAGGTGGTGTGGGAACTGTGTTTCATGGCCCATAAAATCAGAGCGACATTACAATTTTCAATGGAAGACCAACCACAGTTAAAAAAATAAAATTCCCTCCTGGCATGCATATTATCCATAATAAGGCAAAATGAATTTACAAGCATCTCACTGAAATGCAGAGGAGTAAGATACTAAAATTCTTCTAGGTGCCCAGGGCTAGTTAAGGGAAAATTAATGTGCAGTAGAAATTGTTAGTAATTTGGAAGTTGCAAAGTATCTTTACAGGTTTACATGCAATTTTGTGCCGTGAATACTCCCCCTTTCTTTATTATTTTCTTTTCTATCATATTTTTATCTGTCTTTCTCTCTTTGTCTCTGTCTCCTTTCCTCTACACACACACACACACACACACACACACACACACACCATATACATACTATATTTACATTCCTCAGAATGACTATTCTTGCCCTAGAGGTTTTTTTCAAAACTTTTTTTTTAAAGTTTTTGGTAAAGGGTCTCACTCCCCTGCTCAGACTATTAGTAATCCTTCTGTTTCAGCCTCCCCAGCACTGGGATTACAGGTGTGTACCACCAGGCATGGTCTTGGTCTTGGTGGCCCGAGCATGCCCTAGGCAGGGCAGGCACGGAATGTGGTACCAGGGATCAATCCTGGGTCCTTGAGCTTGCCAGTCAGGCGTTCAGAGAGGTGAGCTATTTCAGTGCCCTTGTCCCAGAAATTTTTAGGACACTTTTCTCTATAAAGAAAATACACAAGGGGTCTAAATCTATTTGAAGTACTTTGCATCTTAATTGTCTCATTTTCGTGTATTAAATTATTGAAACTTTATGGCAAACAACCTGGTAATCAAAACAAGGGCTATTATTCCCATTTCTTTTATCAGAGAATATTTGTCCCAGATGCTATTAAAATGCATTTGTCTCCTTTTAAGCAATTATTCACGAGGGTTTATCCATGCTTTTATACCATAAAAACAAGCTAACTATACCTGAATAACCAGTGGGTCACTAACAGTTCTCTGTGTGATTCTCTCATCCACTGTATCAGTTAACAGTACATCAACATTATGCAAAAGAGAAACTACCTTGACATTTTCCAAATCTTGAGGAAATACAGAAGCATTCTGTCGTTAAATTTCCCTTCTCTCCTGTAATTCCTACTGCGGGGTCTTTAAGTTTACCACACAGATGGCTATTAAGCAAGTTGGCAAACAATGTTCCAAGAAAAAGCTACTTGATAAAGAAAAGGAACTCTCTGTCCTCCTGCAGATTTGAAATGACATCTCTTAGCACATTTACCTTCAAAGAAATAAAAAAAAAAGTATTTACTCCATATTTGGAGATGTGTGCTGAAGGAATGTGGGTTAATGTTCTCTAAAATGGGTTTACAATTAGAGTTACATCCTAATATTCCCACACACTTAGTCTGAAAGGATCCTAATTTTTGCCTCAAAGAGCCTAATTTAATCTCCCTTCCCTGTACAACACCCTGGGGTGCAGAGAGGCCCTAGGCTGCTCCCTCTGCCCCTATCTTTTACTTAGGGGCATGCAAACTGACTCCCCCTCCGGGGATCAGCACAGGTGATTCACGTGAATTCATTTGTGCCTTATCTGGTAGCACATCTGTTAGATATATGTGATGGTTTGTGTCTAGGTGTCCCCTCAAAGCCTTGTGCAGTTACGTGGGCAGCTTCTAGAGTTTGCCATTAATTCATGATCCAATGCTGGGATTATGGGTATGAGCGCTATTCCGCCCCATGTAGGTGATTTGTAATACAGTGTAAAAGGGGGAAAGAGACTATCCAGAAGCCTCAGCTGCTGCCCCTCCCTTTTTTTTTTTTGCTGTTTTCTGCCACCAGGAATGGTTACCCTGAGCCATTTGGCACTCTGCCTTGGGGCCAGCGGAGTATGGACCAAAGTCTCAACTAACTGTGAGCTAAATAAACTTTTCCTTAATTCTGGATGTTGAGTATTTTGTCCCTGCAATGAAAGCAATGTAACTGAGGCAATCTCTGACTAAAAAATGTGGGCCTATTCTGAAGAGAACCATTTTGGATTCACTAAACAAGTTGCTGTCATACTGATTTTCCTCTCTGGCTGCAGAAAAAACCCAGCACCTTTATATCAAGAAAAGGAAGTATGATTATCCCACATTGTATCAAAATCAACGTTAGCCTTAAGACTGGAGGATAACTGAAAATGAAAATTCCCCTGGTCCCGCTTGCTGGCTAGCCCTGGTCCCATGGAGCGCTGAGGGTGCGACCCAGTCCAGGCATGGTGGTGCAGGTCCATAATCCCAACACTAGGGAGGCGGAAAGCAGGAGGTTCGCTATGAATCTGAGCTGTGTAGTGAGACCCTGTACCAAATACTGAAGATGAAAAAAAAAGAAAGAAAATGAAAATTCACATGGAATTGCAATGAATCCTAAAATGATATTGGCAAACACTTTTTTGCCCATGTATGCTTTCTTCTCATAGTAAATAATAAAATGGGAATTTAATGATTAATAAACAAAATGCTATGTGTTAGTGTTATCATATAATTAGTGTAAATTTTAGAAGATAATAGCAGAGCAAACGAGCAAGTGATTTTAATACATGTTCCCTTTTGTTCATTTTAATACATGTTCCTTTGTTCATTTTTTCACTCATTTACCAAATATGGTATTATCGTTTTGTATGGTGCAATCAAAACCTATAGGGAACATTAATTTTAAAAAAATGGTTAGCACAATCAAAGAAATGTTGCAACTAATCCCCATGAAAACAGCCTTATGCCCTCATTCTTGCCAATTTCTGAAGCAGATCCAGAAGTCTTTCAAAACACTTAGCTCTCTCACAGTCATTTTGAATTTGGACAATAGCCAGCGCTTGCACATTATGCACTCGGTGAATCAGGCAGACGGAGACACTTCACCATGTTTTTATTGATAGAGATTGCCATAAGTATTCTGAATTGGGTCAGGAGGTGGAGTCATCCACAAAAATATAGTTAGGAGTTGCTTCAGAAAGTGGCATGAACAAGGCAAGAGTGTGAAGCAAGAGGAATCTTTTGAAGGATATGAATGTCATATGACACTAAGTGTACTTTTTAGAAAAACACTCACCACATTGTGTAACCAAACTCTTATGATGTGGTAGGCATAGTAAGAGGAATTTTTTGAAGGATATTAATGTCATGTGACTCTAAGTGCAATTTGTAGTAAAACATTCACCACATTGTTTGACCAAACTCTTTCTTTGTGGTAGGCTTAGTTCTACACATGGGTAAGATTCCTTGAAATAAAAGCAACATACAACACCCACATATATATAATGTAATGAAAATGATAGATCATAAATAATAAATAAAAATACTCTTTTGTGCAGAGGTGTATGCATTCTGTGTTAGTTTTATTCTGTTTTTATGTCATGTGTATTTTTTTTTAACTTCTTTGAATCCAGACGCCAAATTCTTTCCCAAAGGATATAAAAGTCAGACTTGAGTTTGTGGAAGTGATGGGAGTTATGGGCGGCAGAACAGCAAGAGTAAAATAATTGGGGTGAATTCAAATATCAACTAATTTATAAATGAAGAAATGAAGGGCTAGGATTCCAATAAGATGTTTCTGACTCTAATGTCTTGTGATTACTATAATGTTATAATACTTGCAAGTGACAGCACTGCAGAAATGAAGGAATAAAAACGGGCACAAAAGGTTTAAAATAACAATTTATTTACTTTTTTGTGAGTTCCCTGCTTATTGACATAATTCAATGAACTTTGCTTTATGCTTCTCTGTCCTCTATCTTCTCATTTTCTCTTTCTGTCTTTCCTTCTATCTTTCTTTGCTTGTACTACTTAATTACTAATATACAGAAAAGGCAATTTCAAACCTACTAGAAGTGCTTAGGAGAAAATCAGGAGCTGAATATTATTTCTCTTTACTATCCCTCTCTCTCTCTCTCTCTCTCTCTCTATATATATATATATATATATATATATATATGTTTTCCCAGATCACTACCTGCTTTTGTTTTAATTGGAAAAGAAGTTGAATGATGTTCTTTTTAAAATTTTCTGACTTTCTCTCATTATTATCTTTCTGGTCTTAAGAAAAGTTGATAGCAATCCTCAGGGACTCCTTTTATTTCTAATGTAAAGTTGTTATCAAGAAGTATGAAACTTAGAATTGTCAACCAATTAAACTCTCAAATATACTTATTTTCACATTGAAAAAGTCATTTTCATTTCAATGACATTTTAGGCCTGTTAATCTCAGAGTTCTTCTAACTTCATGTGAAAATTCATGTAGAATTTTCCTTTCTTCATATTCTTTAAGATTCATGTAATGCAAACACTACTTTCCCTTCTTATCTGTAATACTTCCACCCTAATGTCCTTTCTTCTGTTGTACGAGTGGCTCAAGTCTCCAGAGAACTTACACTTTTTGCAAGTATTTATAAATTTTTTTCAGCAAATAAGAGTTTTGTACTTAAGAAGGGAAGTCAGTGAGAGAAAAATGTCTGTAAGAAGAGACCTTACTTGTGAGGCTGTCTCTCTTTCTATATTTGTCATTTCACTGTCTGTTTCTCTCCCTCCAACTGTCTGTCTGTCTGTCTGTCTGTCTGTCTGTCTGTCTGTCTGTTTGTCTGTCTGTCTGTCTCTCATGCATACACAGACATGCACACAGACCCACAGGCACACAGACACAGACACACACACACATACACACACACACACACACACACACTTTAGATCTGAAGGGTTTCGGTAGGCTGCTCTTTCCTCTATCTTGTGCATAGCTACGAAGTATACACAGTCCTGAAAATATTTTTCATGTTCAGCATTCTAAGTAACTCAGGTGACCATCTCAAACTGCAAATTATCAGGAATAATCTTGTCAGCATAAAATATTTAATTATAAATGAAATTATTTTTGTGTACAATATACCCATCTTTAATAATATTTTTATATTTTCATTTTGTGTGTACCCTTGATGTTTACCAAATGTATGTATATGAGAATTCACACCTTTAGTGTGCAATTTAAAAGCCAGACGATCTCCTTTCATCTTCCAAAAACATCTTCAACACCACAAATTTATTAATAGGGCTGTCTTGAGACTGTGTATTCTCTATTTTTCTTGCCTGTTTCCTTTCTGCCTTAGCCATACATACTTTAAAATATATCACTATAGGGGTGAGGAGACAGATCAGGTGCATAAGTGCCTGCCTGGCAAGTGCAGGAACCTGAGTTTGATCCCCCACACTGCATGCCACGCAGGCCCCAGAGTGACAGGCACACTGAGCCAGCTGGAGCTGTAGGGTGGTGGCAGCACCCATAATCTCACTGCTGAGACAAGAGATTCACGATGATCTTGACCTGCATAGTAAGACTCTGTATTAAACAAACAAGCAAAAATTAAAATATATCACTGTGGCCAATTTCTTCCATACACTCTGGAAAAAGTGTGGGGTTTTTTCAAGTGTAAAAGATACATAAAAATCTATAGGAGGTCAAGTGAGATTGCTTATCTTCAAACTAATATATGAATTTTGATTTAATCAGGGGTAGAATCCAGAGCCTCATGAATACTTGACTCTATTCTATCACTGCACTCCATCCCTCGTGATGTGTGGAATTTTGTATTCACAATTTCCTATTTTCTTAAATAAAGCTAATTTTGAAAAACTCTGTTTAGCAAAGTACAAGTTCCTGCTTGAATCTCCTAGGTCCATAACCATGATAAAGCCAAAGTTCAAATGTTCCAGTTTAATGTGAAGCATATCCAGTCTTAATTGCTATTTCTAACTTCTCCAAATCCATCTTCATCCTCATAATACGTGGCCACATGTAGACTTATAGGTCTGCACATAAGGTTTTCTTTTTCTTTAAATACATCAATTATATATCCTTCTTTGTACATTTATGTGACAAATTAACTTGGTAATTTGGTTCATGGTAGAGAACAATGCTACCATGTGGATTTTTCCTGAATGCCAAGGTCTATACTCCTGCAGAGGCAGAGAAATATGTCTGAGACATTGTGGTGGTTGGTCCACCCCACAGCTGATAAATATTATCATATAAAGAATAGCACCTATTATGTATATATCTCTTTTCCAGTCATTAGACTTTTAACTTGTAGAGAAGTCATTCATACTTGCACTGTTAAGGCCTAGAAAACTAAGGAGCAGTATATACACAATTATTGTGGTCTCAAGAAATATTCTATAAGATGATTTATAATACCAGAAAAGATCTAATAAGTATCAAGGCAATACTGGAAATTTAGAAGAGTAAAATATAAATGAGACATGTAGAAAATAAACAGTAAAGTGTAAATATAAATTCTACCCCTCAATGACTTACAAATATGTGGACTGCATAAAGGCTTGGGGTGAAACTGCAGCTGAAGTCCCTGCAGAGAGGTTAGTAGCCAGAACCACCCAGCTAATCCAGGACTAGAACATCTTGCCAGACGGACACAACAGGTTCACTTCCAAGGGCTGCATCAGGAAGAAGCAGAGCACAGAAGCCAGACCCAAACCAGGCACACCCGGATGAATTCAAACTTCATAGATCTGCACCAGAAATGCAGTAGTGCTAATGTTATAACTGCACTGAAACTCTACACCAAAGTTCAGAAGACAATGTTATACAAAATGACAAAGAGAAGGGGTAAAATGGTATCTCAGGCCCCAAGTCCACCAAGAACAAGTGCAGAGGACACCAATACAGAAGAAATTGGGAATCACACAGCAGAAATGTCCAAATCAATAACGTCTGAAGTAAGTAAACAACTGGAAAAGGTATAGAGAACCTCAGATCAGAAATAACCTCTGAAAGAAAAAGAAAAGAAAACTCTGAACTAATAGCATCTGAAGTAAAGAATCAAATGCAGAAATATATAGAGGAAATCAGATC
>NDGN011457781.1:0-11691 GCA_002564285.1 Tympanoctomys barrerae | reverse complement strand
TATATATATAATTATATATATAAATATATATATATTTATAGCTATAAATATATCACAATGTATATAAAATATGGATGAGAATTATAAAACTCTGATAAAGAAATTAAAGAATAAGTAAATGGAAAAATATTGTATGCTAATGCATAGAAAGACTCAATAGAGTCAGTTCTTCTCATTATGATCTGTAGATTACTATCCCTCTTAATCAAATTTATAGTAAGTTATTTTCTGAATATAAACAAAACAATTCTAACATTAATGTGAAGAGACAAAATGACAGAATAGATGAAATTGTGAGGGAACTAAGTTGGAAGACCAACAAAACAAAGTTTGAGATATAATATAAAACTATAATAAACAAAAAAGGAAAGTATCAATGAAAAAGTAGATAAATGGATCAATAGAAAAGAATAGAGGGTCTCAGAAATAAATCCACATAAATATAGTAAAATAATCTTTTAATATATTTGGTATGGTAAAAAGCAATACAATAGAAAAAAGATGGTCATTTCAACAAATGGTGCTGAAAAAAACTGGATATTCACCTGTGGACAAAGGAAAGGAAAAGAGTTATGGGGAGAGACAGAGAGAGAAGAAAGAGAGAGGCAGAAAGAAGGGAAAAAGAGAGGGAGAGAGCAATGAACTAAGAGAGTGTTTAGAATAGATACAGACCTGTCACTTTTCAAACATATCTCTAAATGAGTCATGAACCTAAATGCAACAAAATTAAAATATATATTACAAAACAACATAGAAAAAAATCTAATAACATTGGGTTTTATGATTTTTTAGACTCATCAAAGCCATAAAAATATTGTAAATTGGATTCCATCTAAATCTAAATTTCTGGTATGTAAAAAAATGCTTCAAAAGAATGAAAATACAAGACATAAGCATGGCTAAAATATGGCAAAAAGATGTGATAAAGAACTGTTATTTAAGATATATAAGAACTAAAATATAAGAACTCTTATGTCAACTAGAAGAAAACAAACAATCCAAATAAAAAATAGGGCAAGTATTTAACAGATACCTCACCAAAGAAAATAGATAGTTGGTATCTGAGTTACATTTTTGTTGCTGAGACAAAGTACCTGACACCCAAAGTTAAAGAAAATGTTTATTTAGCTCAGAGTTTCTACAGGTTAGTCTACAGTTGACTGGCTATAAGTTAGGGTGGTATGTCAGTGGAGAAACAGTTCATGCTGTGGCAGTGCAGGCTGAAGGCAGGAAGAAGCAAGCAGCAGCAGCAGAAGCCCAGATTTTCTGGCTTTTCTTTACCCTCTTATTTCATCTGGGGTACCAGCCACTACTCCCAGCATCACACTCTTAATTCACATTCACTCATCCTAACCCAGCCACCTTTGAAACTCCTCATCTATGAGGGCATGAGACTTTGTGGAGCAGCTAGATATGAGCCATAACAGATGGTAAATAAGATTTGAAAGGATGTACCATATCATATATTATGAGGGAAATACAAGTTAAAATAACCAAGATGTCATCACATGTCTAATAGAGTTGCCAGAATCCAGAACACCAATGCCAAATGAAGGCAAAGATGTTGGTCCAAAGGAACTCTTGTTCATTTTTGGTGGATATACAAAGTAGTGTGACTATACTGGAAGACAGTTTGGAGGTTTCTTTAAATTCTGAACATTCTCCTCCTATCAGCAATGACACCCCTTGCTATTAAAAGATTTGAAAACTTTTGTCTACACAAAAACCTGCACATGAATTTTTATAGCAGCTTTGTTGATAGCTGCCAAAACTTGAAGGCAACCAAAATGTCCTTCAGTAGACGAATGGATAAGTAAACTGGTACATTCGGACAATGGAATATTATTCAGAAATAAAGTCAAATGACTTTCAAGGCATGAAAACAAATGAAAAAAATTTCAAGGACCAGCCAGATAGCTCAGGGGATTAAAGCACCTGCTTAGGCAAGTGCAGCAGCTGGGGTTTGATCCTTGGCATACTGTGCTGGCCCTGTCCCCAGGGTGCACTGGGATGGCAATTGAGACTGGGCATGGTGGCGCACTCCTGTAATCTCAGCGCTTGGGAGGCTGAAAACAGGAAAATCACTACAAGTCCAATCTACATAGTGAGACCATGTGGACCCTGTACTAAATAGAAGAAGGAGGAGGAGGAGGATGAAGAGGAGGAGGAGGAGGAGGAGGAGGAGGGGGAAAAGGAGAAATAATTTCAATGTACATGATCAAGTGAAATTAGCCAGTTTGAAAAAGACTACAAGCAGCATGATTTCAACTCTCTTACATTTTGGAAAAGTGGAGCAAGGGAGATAGTAAAAAGGTTAGCTGTCTCCAGGAGGAGGGGTGGAGGGAAGAATAAGTAGAGAGAGCACAGAGAATTTTAGGATTTTTTTTTTACTATTCTTTATAATGCTGTAATGTTGAGTACATGTCATTATAAATTTGCCAAACTCGTGGCATGTGCAAGGCCCAGAGTGTTCCCTGGTGTAAACTATGGCTACTGAGTGATAATGATGTGTCGGTGTAGATTCATTAATTTTTAACAAATGCATCACTCTGGTGAGGGTGGCTAATAATTTCCAAGAGAAACTGCACACGCATGGGAGCAGGGGTTATGTGGAAAATCCCTGTGCCTTCTTAATTTTGTCAGGAACCTAAAACTATTCTAAAGTACTAATTTTTTTTTTTCACTAAGAATTGAACTCATGACTTTATGCTTGTCAGACAGGCACTGTGTGGCAGAGCTACATCCCTAGCAAAAGAATAAAATCTTAAAAAAAGAAACCTAATAAATTAATTGAATGTTCAAAAAATAAGAACAGGGGTCCTGTACAGAAAAACCCTATGGCAAAATATTATGCAACTACTGAACATGATTACAGAGACATTATTTTGGAGGGAAAATAGCTTTGACATAAAATTATGTATCCAGAGTAATAGAAAAAAGGCAGAATTTAGAAAGCATACTTTAAGAAATTTAAATGTTTGCTACTTTTTGTTATACATTTTTACATTGTTTAAATTTCCAAAATGCTCACATACTAGCTCGGAATCATAAGAAAAGGAATCGTTGCCTTCCAAGGCCATTGAATAGTTAGTTTCTGAAACCACGTCCCTCATTAACTTGGCTAAGGTTTAAGGAGCTGGCCCCAGCATGTTCCCCATCAGCCTTGCCTGGCACAGCCCAGCAGGAAAGTTGTCAGTTTGGCTATAATTCCAAATTCCAATAAAAAACACCGCAGCTGCTGCTGCTGGTTGAAGCTTTTCTTCTGAATTCTCAACACAGCAGATGCACAACCTTCCTTCCTTATGCCTTTGAGTCTTCTGCACTGCCAGTCTCCTTTTATATGCAAATGCTAAATATATTTTAATGGAGCCAGATTGCTGGATGTAATTAATTTAAGACTGGGATTCTCTAGGCATGGTCAGCCGAGTTCCTAAATTTTGAGTCCAGGTACTTACAAATCTTCAGCACAGTTAGAAGTCCAGACTAGTATTGAGAACTCTCATTTCACAACAGAAACCTAATTCCACTTTGCTTCTTCAATAAAGGACATTCATTGTTTCATCAAAATGAAATTCCCAGAAGTAACAGACTTCAGGTACCGTTTGATGCAGTTGCCCATGGTGGCTCAGATGGTTGACATTGTCTTCTTACTTTCCTCTTCCAGCTGGCTTCTGATGGCCTGCAGTATTTGAGCGATTTGTTCTTAGCCATAGAGTGCCTATTCTGAAGATGAGAGGCCACCATCGTTCCAACATCTCCAGAACAACTATTATTTACTCTGACTAGGCCAGATTTTTGTCAGGTGCTCAACCCTGAGCTGCGGGCGGGAGAATGGGATAAATTGATGTCCAGACATGTTTAGCGCCCCCTAGCAGAGCTGACGGTGGAGTGCGCTTCTGAATCACAGATCCCTAAACACAAATCACAGTGGATAGAAAGAAGACACTGGAGAGGCCAGGCGAATGATCACCATGCCCATGCCTTTCTTTGGCATTGCTTTCAGGGAGTACATTTGAAGAGTTGTTTTTGCAAGTGTTAACTACAAGAACATTTATGGATGTTTAACTCTAGTGCTTTATTCAGACATTGCTCACCATTAATTTACAAATTGAGCTCAATGAAACATATTAATATTCATAATTGAACATTTTAATAAACTGTTTTTATTTCATTGTTTCTGGCACTTCGAGGAAACGAATGTCTCAGGAATATTGATGCAAAATACTTCAGCGGCCCAAGGAAACAAAGATTATAAAACCAATTGTTTTATAATTTTTTTTTAAGGAAAGAAAAAATAAGTTTAATAAGTAAACCAATGAAGATATAACCATGAGGATTGACCACTTCTTGGCGTCTTCACAGGTTTTGCTCAAGTTCCTGCCTGTTTCCTAAATGTCCTTGCTCTTCTTTCTCTGGGCAAATTCTCTACATATTTGCCAGCAACCAGCCGATGTTCCCTCTTCTGGAAAGCCTACCCAATCCCTGCTCCACCTAGCAGAACCCGCGGGCTGTGCCCGGGGCTCCCCACTGATTCTGGCTAACCTTTCAGATGTTCACTCTGATGTTCTATTTGAGGGTGTGGCATCCCTGTCTGCTGCCCTGCTCCACACTGTCATTTCAGGGAAAAGGGATTTTAGAGGAGGAGAAAGAATGAGATGCAAAGGCAATAACCGGGAGAGACCTCCTGTGACTAGGATCATCCGAAAGATTTTTTAGGCCAATTTTCAACAAATCTTACAGCACAAACTGCTGATAAACAGCATGAAGAGAAATGTAGGAGTGGAGGCTGTGATCCAGTTGGGATTTGGTGTGGGGGAAGAAGGAAGGGAAGAAGGAGCCTCAAAGCAGAAAGTAGAACAACAGCAATGAGGAGACAGAGCCCCTTCAAGAATCCCTGGTGATGTAGAGATGGGTACTGGAGTTTCCACCTCATGCAATAGGAATAGTGGCCAATTGGTCCCTTGCATATTAATAACAGGATGGGCCTCTGGGGAATATTTATAGACACTAAATTGTCCTCTTTACTACCTTGAGCCTGCCTCTGGCTCTATTTCCACCTCAACCTAGAGCACCGGCAACCCTTTTGATGTTTAGATCAAGTATTAGTAAACTACCTTGTGCAGATCAAATTCAGCCTTTCACCCACTTTGGTAGGACCCATAAAGATGATTTTTGCATTGTGAAATGGTTAGGGAAAATAGAAAGATAAGTGATACTTCAGGACACATGAAAACTACATGAAATCCAGATTTCAGTATTCATAAAGTGTCTAATAAAAAAATTACTGGAACCTAGCCATGCTCATTCATTTGCATAGCGTCCCAGCTGCTACAGTGCCACAGTGGCAGAGCTGAAAGGTTGCAGCAGATGTGGTCTAACCCACGAAGCCAAAAATATTTATTCTTCATTTGTTACAGAAAAAGTTCACTGGCCCCTGCTTTAAGTATGTAAACCTGACTCCATTGTAAGTTAGCTAACCATCTCACTACCCTCTGTCTTGCTGCCCTCACCAGGAACCATTTCATTGTGGCAGAATAAATGAAATGACCTGATTTTCAGCTTCCCAACTTCATCTTTGACATGATGTGTCTACTAATGTAATGCTAGGTTAAGAGACTCTTACTTCATCATACTGGGAAGGTTTTTAAATTCTTTTAATTAATTAATCAATTGGTACATGGTCTTTCTGTGCAATTCAGACTCATAGTGATTTTCCTGTCCTATCCTCCCCACTGCTGGAATCACAGGCATAGGCCACCAGGCCTCGTTTCAGTGGTCAGGGTTCCAGGACCAGCACAGCATATAGTATCAGAGATTGAACTCCAGTCCCTGCACTTGCCAGACAGGTGCTTAGACAACTGAGATATTGCTCCAGCTGAGTGCCTGGGAGGTTTTCAAAATGGTACATACAGGTGAATTTAGAGACTCAGGCCATCCTGGTCTGCAGCTGTCCATTAACCTCTTAGGAAGCAGAAAATTGCCCATTGGCTCCCCAGAAAAATGTGTTTTTCCTCTATTAGTGATGCTGACCCAATGTTTAGAGCCTGTGTACACCCGTCACACTTTGACCACCAAAAGAAATCACCAGCTTTTAAGAATTCATTTGAAATTGAAAGATGCAGATGGTATCACCTTATTTCTAGATGAATGCTTTCTTTTCTTACAGAATAAGGCAGAAAGCCAAAGTAGCTATTTAAGCCAGAAAATTTCTTCTCTGTGGCTCAAATAAAGAGAGGAAATGTTATAAAGGGTGTTCCTGGAAGCTGATTAAACCTGCTGCTTCTTTTAGCCCCCACCAGTAGGACTCAAAGGTTCTGGTTTGAAATGATCCTGGAGAGCAGAGGGTCTGAGTAGTGGCTTTGAAGCATTTTCAAAGCTGGTGTAGCCCTGCCAAGGCCCTGTGACAGGTACCGGGGCCCTCTGCTGACTCTCGTGCCTCATTGGCAGTCCTGCAATCACCTCTAAGAGGAGCCTGCCTGTTGCCCCTTCTATGACCCAGACCAGACTTTGATCCCCATTTGAGTCCCACAAACCAGAAAAGTAATACCTCTGGGCCCAAGGATCTTCTTTTAAGCAAATGATGTAATGTTTATGAGCACATCGATTTGGTGCATAATACAAATGGCCCAGATTCACTCATAAAGCATGGTTCAGGATGGGTTCAATTTAGGACAAATTTTTTATGGTGTTAAAGCCACATGCCTTTAGTAGAAACTATACTTTTAATTTAAAATTTGGGTCTTTTCTTGGGCTAGTGATATACAACCTGTTCCTTGAGATTCTGGACAGTGGAAGCAGGCAGCAGGTCCTAGATTGCCGTGTGACCACAGAGAAACAACCACCAGGGGACAGTGAGCTCTACTGTGAAGGCAGGTTGTATGGTAAGTGCTAGGTTAGATGAATTAACTACATTTTTGACTCATGATGGTATTTTCAATTTACAATGGGTTAACATCAAAACAGCAGTGAAGGAAGCTCTGTAGAAATAGAAAAGTTTGTATTTTCTCAGCACTTTTGCTTATAACTTTTTTTTTTTTTTTGCTGTGTTGCTGCTAACACTAGCAGCAGCCCCAGTACATACTGCTCCAAAAGCAGCAAAACACAACTGCAACATTTATGGAGTATTTATCAGGGGCTGTAGTAAGTGCATTATGCATTAATTCATCCAATTCTCAAAATAACTGTGTAAGGAAGTTAGTAGTACTGGATTCTCCCACTTCACAAATGAGGACCCGAGGCAGGTGAGATGACTGTCAGGGACCACAGACTATAAATTGGGTCCAGAGGATGTTGGAAGCCATTCCTGTCCTGCCTTTCAAGCCAGGTTGGAACAAGGAAACTTGGTTTTCTTCTGGTTACAGCTGAAGCTCTAAGGCTAGTGATGCCCTGGTTTGGTGCTTACAGGGCAAGATAAAACCTGCCAAGGATGATAAGGATCTTCACAGTGATGTAGTAGCAATAGTAAATAGTTTCCTCTGAGGAAACTGCAGTCTCCTTACTGCCCCTTGTCACATCCTTGCAAGAATGCTTTGTTCTTCTTCCCAGCCCACCATAATCACCAGCATTGTTCCCTGAGACACTCACTACCCTCGAATGATTGTCCTTGATGCAAATGTGATCAATAAATACTGACATTCTGGCTGCTTCGTGGGCTTTTGTTCCCCGTGAGCACCTGGTCATCCCAATTCTCCACTGCATTTCCATTCTGTCTCTTGCTTTCTTTTTGCTGTGTGCATTTGATACCTTGAAGGAGATTGGGGCCCAATGCAAGGGCTCCTAATAAATGACAGGCTAATCAATGGTAAGGGCATGTTTGGAATACTGACAATACAGATCCAGAGCCATTTATCTAAACCATTCTACCACATAGTCCTCCATCAACAGATACATAGATGGGGGAATGATGTGTGGACTTGTTAATGTCTCATTTCCAAGTTTCCCAGCTCTGGGAGGCAACCTTCTAAGGGCTGGTTTGTAAACTTTTTGGATGAGGCAGATAGTGAAGGACTAGGAAATATGTCTATCTCTTGTGTCTGAGCCATGCATCTAGTTGGCACTGTATTCTAGACAAGACACTGAAAGCAAAAGTCAAGGCATCAGAGTAAGCTGCAGCGCAGAAGGACTCAGAACAGGGATGCTGTGAATAGTCCCTCCAGGTCATACCTGCTTATGAGCATCATGTAAGCCTGCATTCTATCAGGTCTCTCCTGCTATAGTTAAATGTCATCTTAACTCAGTGGGACCTCTGGGAAAAGAAAAAGGGAAATCTTTTGTTTGAGATGCCTTTGTAGGCTGAAGAGCAATCTTAGCCCTTGCTGCCCAGGTGCACCAGCTGTGCCTGGACTTCAGCTTTCTTCAGCAGCTGATGTTAATAGCTTGATGCTCCTTCAGGGGGCAGAACTTCTTCTCTGAGCCTCAAGGGCAGTCAGAGACCAAGTCCATGTTTGCAAATGCTTTCCCAGGTCAATAACATTGGGATAAAGAAGCAGCACTGTTTAACTTGGGCTTATCTGCTGTCCATGCCAAAGCAGGTGCAGACTTGCCAGCCATAAGGCAGGATTTGCAGGAAGAAGCTTTTGTGCTGGAGTGTGATCACTTCTGACTGCACTGACTGGGCCACAGAAGTGTGTTCTCCTAATAGCCCCTAAGGGAGCAAGAGCAGAGGGAAGAAAACAGTCATGTAGTATTTATTATGTTCTAGGTACTATTGTGAGCATTTTATAACAGGATATAGTAGCAATAACATAGGCTAGAAAGATATTGTTTTTGAGTCAGTCCCCCTTCAGGAATTATGTTTTGGGATCTTGGACAACTTCCTTACCTATTTGAGTTGCTTATTTATTGCTGGTTTTAAACTTCAAAACTTAAAAGCTTAAATCAATGTGTTGCCTGAGTTTTCCATTACTGTAACAAATATCACAAAGATAAATCAACTTAATAAGAGAAAATGCCCATTTTGGCTCAGGTTTGAAAGTTGTGGTCCTTGGACAGATTGCACCATATATAGGAGCCTATGGGGAGGCAGCCCAGCTGAGGAGCATGTAGTAGCACACAGTGCATCACTTTATAGCTGGAAAGTGAAAGAGAGAGAGACAGAAGGGGGCTAGGTTCTCACCACCTTCCTGAGAATGCACCGCTTCAAGGCTCTGCAACCTTTCATCAGGGTCAGGATGAGAACAAGAAACTTAACACATTCACTTTTGAGGCACATTCTTTATTCTGCCAATAGTAATCAATAGCAGTTTAGGCAATGAATCTATAAGTAGGGCAAGGCTGAGTCTAGGTGGCCAGTCTCTGTCCCGTGTAGATGAAGGATGGAGTATTTACTTTCAGAGTAGCACGCTGCTTGCTGGCTGTTGGCCAGGAGTACAAGGCTCTGGGGCTGGAGCCTCAGCCGCTTTCTCGCTTGTGGGCCTTTGCGAGAGCTGCTGTTGTGCGTGAGTGCATGCACTTGTACAATATCCTGGATTCATATTCTGTGTCATTTCTGCCACACTCTCAGTACAGATGATCACAAAAGGGGCCGCTCAGTTTGGTGTGGAAGTGACGTAGAATCCGCCTTTCCATGCAATGTAGTAAGGACTTGTGAAGCTGAGGAGTCTCTGCAGCCACCTTCAGGAAACACAATGTGCTATTTTATACGGCCCTCCATATTCATTTTGCAGACATTTTGTTAATCTTTAAGTTGCCAGCAAGATACACTAGTTCGATGAGGTTTTTGTTGTGAAAGAGGCAGTAAGTTTTTAAAGTGTAACCTCAGTCCTGCCGCTTCTAACTTCTGAAATGTGGGTGTGCAATAGCGCCGCAGCACGTCTCCTTCCACCAGAGTCCCTGTGGTAGCAGGGACACAAATGAGCCGTGGGTAATGAAGGGAAGCTAGGGGAAGGCAGGTACATTCCTTTGTGATAAAGTAAGGCAAGTTGGGGTTAGAGAGAGGCAATTCCTGAGCAAAAGGACTTGAGCAATGGACAAGTTGGGATGTGCATGAAGCCGAGTGCTACCGAGTTCCTCTGTTAATCCCACATTCTCAGTACAGTATGCTACTATCACCAATTCCTTGTGTCTGTGGATGTTAGTTGAGGAATAGAGAAATTCTGGAAGGGCATAGGATTTTGTGTCTGTCCCAGTGTTAGCAGAAGAAAAAGATGGGAATAAGAGGGGAGATTTAGCTTCTAGTAAAAGCAGATCTGAGAAAGTGAGACACTCCACATACTCACACTGAGGAGTTCACAGCAGAGGAATTGGGCTCACCCAACTCTTCCCACCCCAGTGCTTTTGCACTTTCTGATCTTCTGCAAAAAAAATTTCTTTGTTGCTATCTCTGTATAAGCCATATATTGAATAAGTACAACATGTACAGTGTTCTCAAGATGCAGCCTTAGGTTTTGATAATCACAAACTTTAAATACATTTTAAGTGGCAGTTGTCCTAATCTATCCCTGGGTGGAAACTCAGACAGGCTGTCCACTTTGCTACACACCCTCAGACAATGGACCATGTGTTACAGTTTATACCTAAAATGTCTCCCCAACATCTTGTGTATTCAGGAACATGACTTTCAGAAAGTGACTGTCTCAGGGGGTACTGACCACATCAATGGGTTAATCTATTCCTGAGTTCATGGCTAGTGGGCTACTAGAAGGTGGGGCCACAGTAGAGAAAGGTCATACTCTTGTTCTGGAGGCTTTCTCTTTCTTTGGCTCTTTCTCCTTTCCTGGAAGCCATGGGGTGAGCAGCCTCTTGCACCATGCGCTTCTGCTGTGATGGATCTGCCTTGGACACAGCCTACTGCAGGCGGAAACCTCTGACAGTTTGAGATAAAATGAATTCAGCTTGTTTGTTATAATTTCTCAGATATTTTGTCTCAGACATGGAAAAGTGAGCACCGCACAGCCCAGGGGTCATATTCAGTGACCAAATATGATGAGATTTGGTTATATGAATGTGCTTGTCCTGACATTAGTGCTCCTATCTCTCCTCAGAGTCTTTCTCCTTTCCTTGCTGTCCACACAGGAGTGCTAGGAGTCCCTGTCTTTGAGAAAGGGACATGGTTACTACTTCCTTTCTCTCTGCTCTGTTCCTCTTTCATTTGCTAACTGCCATTTCAGACATAGTAGGGGTAACTGAGGTGGCAGCTGATTCCATCTGACTCTCACCTGCATATACTCTGGGGAACTCTTCAGAGCCCTGCCCTCACACATGGGTGCCTCCTAGGGGTGCTGCTCATCTCCCAAAGCCACACATCACATTCAGTGGGCAGGGTGTTAAAGGTAGACTTCTTCATGGACAGTCCACTCCAACCCAATGGGACTCTGACACTTGGAGTTCCTTCCATCTTTTAATCACTTCCATGAGCTGGGACTTTAAAATGATACTTCAAATACAGTCACTGTATTTGTCACATGGCCACTCCTAGGTTCTGAGTTCAATCTATAATCATCTTTTGCCTAGTGCAGCAAACAGAATTCTAATGCAACTCCTTGGGTTACTAATTTGAGCATACACACAGGAAAGCTTCCTCCATGTTAGTGGAAGAAGCATCTGTGACCACGAGAGACATGTCAAACTTGAGTAGGGTATTTCTATGGCAGAGGTAGAGGTATTTTGCACATGGGCCTGGGAGATAGCTCAGCAGTTTAAGCACCTGTTTGGAAAGCACAAGTTCCTGAGTTTGATACCCAGTCAAAAAAA
>NDGN011457777.1:0-11912 GCA_002564285.1 Tympanoctomys barrerae | reverse complement strand
GCTTTCATGGGCTGTGGAGATGGCTCAGTGGAATAAGTGCTCACCTGGCAAGCACAAGGGCCTAAGTTCAATCCCTGGTTCTGCCAACAACAACAACAAAAAAAAAACGAGTGCTTTCATAGTAAGATGATAGTTTTAAAAAATAATTCTGGCCTTTCTTTAAATAAAACCTGTTTTACCTTCCACGAGTTAAGACCTTTCAGAAAATACCCAATGAGTGTGCACCACAAGGGTCTGAACGTGTGTTCAGGGCATACACTGCCCTGCCATAAATCACCTCTCCACACCCCAGGCTCCCCTTCCCTGCCACAGACAGTGGTTCTCACTCACTGGGGACACCTGGGAAGTTCCTCCAGAGGAACAGAGCACAGGAGGCTGCCAAGAGAAGCACTGGGGAAAAGGAAACCTGCTGCCAGTCACCAGCAGCAGTTTTTAGAACAACCCTGAGCTCCCTGCAAATGATGGACAGTAAAAGACACCACTCCATATACCTTCCCTGTATGTCCAGGAAAAGGGAATGACCAGGGCCTAGATGGCATGGGTGATTGCTCAGAGCCTCTGTCTGGAGCAAGGTTCTGGACGTATCCAGTCTAAGTCCACTACCTCAGGTTCCTTCTGCACTGCTAGAAGCTTTGCAGCCAAATCCACAGGAGAAGGCTTGAAAGGCTTGAAAACCTCAAGCCAATGAACTAAGAGCCCCTCACCCACGCTGAGGGTATGGAGGCACTGTGACCTCCTTCCCACACCTGCTGCCTCCAGGCTGACCATGCCAAACCCACCTCCACGCTCTGCCTCTGCCCCACTCTCCCCTCATCTGGCATGCCTCCCTACTCCATCTGTCAGTCACCCTGCAGGCCTGCCCCACCCTGGCCAGCATGTGCTTAACATCTGCCCCATTAAGCCTCGACCTGTCCTCCAACCAGTTTCTCAAGGCCTGGTCTTGCCTACTATCAGCCTCCCGCAGTTACTAAAACTAAATGCAGAAGCTCAATATATGCTTCCTGGATGCCAACAAGAGGCTCCCTGTGACTGACTCAGAGCCTACTTCCCAGGAAATATTCTTTTTCCTGCTACACCTGTCCTAGAAAATACTCATTCTCAAGAGTGACAGCCATGCACAAGCACACCAATAGCCCGGCTCTGGCCCAATCTAACTTTCCAAAGCAATGCTGCCAACTTCACTGCCAAGAAGGAGGAATCATGTGCAGTCATGTTTGGGCCAACCAAGCCACCCGGGCAGGGCACCAGGGTACTAGTAGGTTTGCATACACAAGGGCAGGGTGCAGGCCTTTCCACCTCTTTCAGTCTATTTAATGAGGAGCTAGGAGACACACCCCCACCCCTTAGCCCACCAAGACTTCAAAAATGGAAATGGAGTGCAGCCACTTCTCTCTGAAAGGAAAACCAAGTTCATCTCCACCAGCTTGTTTTACAGACAGCTGAGAACTCAATGAACAGAACACAGAGGGGAAATCCACAAACATGGTTGCCCACTTGCATGTCAAAAGTTTACTGCTTCCTCTGAAAGACCTCAGTCCGTGTTCCTGACAGGCTGCAAATACTATAGGGCTACTGATTGCTCCAGGCTGCTCCCATATACCAAGCTAGCCTTTCCAGCACAGACTGCAGTTTTAGACAGTGCAAAACACCCCCACCTGGTGAACACCCTCAGCTCCTCCCTACTGGGTCCTGGTGTGCCCTCCTGGCAGGACACCTTGCTGGAGTAGCAGGAAAGACCTCCCTCCACACAGCAGTCCATGGCAGGGAAGGCAGGCTTCTCCAGGCAACTCCATAGCTGGCTGTGGGACAGACCCCGTGTGTGACCTTCAGATCTGTCCCCTGACAGGTTCCAGGCACAGATGCTAGGCTTCCCCTCTGGCTTCTGCTGCACCCACAGCAGCCCAGTTGTGACACTCCTTCTGTAAGGGCAAAGGAAAGAAGTCCTTTCTGAATTCAAGCCTACTACAAAGACACCACTAGAAATTATAGGTGCCTCAGGGAGGCAGCTTCCTGTGAGACTGTCTCTACAGCCTGTTTTTGTGGGATGAGATCACAGAGCTTTGATTCTGTATTTGGTCCTACATGGGTTTTAAGGGCCATATTCCATAATTACAGAAAGGAAAAAGAGAGGTCATCCCACACCAGAGGAACTCTGAGCAGTGTTTGAGAAGTTACTTATAACTGTGTCAGATCACTGGCCAGGTTTACAAAAGGAATTATGCCTGAGTTTTCATTCTCTTTTTTTTTTTTTCTGTCTTGCATAATCAATTTTAGATTAAGAACATCACGAAATTTTTAATTCTGCCTTGTTATCCCTCCATCCGAAGGTCTTTGCAATACACAAACCAATATTCAGCTTCAAGAATGTTTTTAAAAAGCCAGCAGTATACTATGAAAATATTCTCATTCAACACATGAGATCTGACAAATCGTACAGACTAGAGGGATTTTATAGACCCTAAAACAAGGCCTTAGAGCAATGCTGATGAACCTAGTACTGCAGCCGGCTGTTCAGGCTCGCTCTCACTGCTTCAGGGGTTGCTAAATGTGGGCTCCAACTGCCCTTCACGACCTTTTTCATTTCTGGTCTCATTTCCAGTTGGCTCCTTAATAACAAACAAACAAAAACTGCCTTTGTGAAAAATTAGTAAGGTTTATGCATCCTACTCCTCACTGTCTTTTAAGAATGGACAGACAGGCTTTAAAGTTGTCTGTCCAATTGAATTCTTCCTTTAAGTTTTTTTTACAAAAAATAAAAACTTCTCTCTAGTATCCTAGAAACCTGGCAGTGGGCCACTTCAGACCACGAAACAAAGACCACTGTATGTGTCCACGGACCAAAGCTCATCATCTCCAGTTCCATGGGACAGCCCACGTCCTCCGGCTGGGTGGTTCCTGCAGCTCTGAACACTGCTGAGCAGACTGAAAGGTCCAGGAGGCCAACGATGGAGGACAGCTCCTCAGCTGCTCAGTGGCAGAGCTCAGGAGGAGGTACAAGTCATGCTCAGATGCAAGCCACCTGAAAAACATACTGCAGACACCCTGAGGCAAGTAAAAGAACGCTCCCACTTTCATTTTTTATTTTTATTTGTTTTTTGGGCCAGGGTTTCACTGTGTACTCCAGGTTCACCTTGTTGTAGGTTGGTCTCAAACACACAATCTTCCTGTTTCACCCTAAAGATGTGCACTATCACGCATAGCTGAAAGCTCTTGCTTTTGTTTTGCTTCATTTTAAATGCTGGTGTTTAACAGAAAACAGGCTTATATCTACAGAAAGGCAGAGAGGAAGAGACCTTCTAGGATTCTCAGATATTTGGGGCTTGAGTGGCAATGGATTTCTTTGAGACAGTGCCTCACTGTGTTGGCTAGGTTGGTCTCAAAATTATAGTTTCAAGTGATTCTTCTGCCTCGGCCTTCTATGTAACTGAGACTTCACCTCAGCACCTAGCCGCAAAGGACAGTATTTTAAAATACCTTCTCCCGGTTCATATCTTGCAAAATTTCCATTTTCTTTTCTTTTTTTTTTTTAAGATTTCCATTTTCTCGAGGCAAGTGTCTTTGTTGTGCTATGCTGTGCTGTGCTATGCAAACCATACCATACACCATACCATATACTACACCATGCACCACTCCATACACCATACCGTAATACACCATACCATACTGAGGTGGTTTTCTATCTTTTTTTTTTTTTTTTTGAACTCAGGCCTTGCACTTGTCAGGCAAGCACTTATTCTACTGAGCTATCTCCCTGGGCCCTGGTTTTCCATCTTGACCACACCTTAGAGTCTCCTGAAAGGCCTTAAAAATCCTGATATTCGTAAGATGTAAAAGAGGTTCTCCAAGAGTCGGGAGCAGACACTTGCTCTTTTTAATTCTGACCTTATTATAATGTGCAGCTGGGTTGAGAATCACTACCACTGACCAATCCCTAGACTATTCCTTTTGTCCTTTGAGAAGATAAAGTGATTTATGGTTCAAAAAAGAAGGCGAGAAACAAATGGACAACAGGAGAAAATGTTATGATTAATATCTAGCTATGCCCCCATGAGCCTCCTGCACTCCTAGCCAGAGCTTTTGAAAGGTGAAGTGCATTTTGGGGGGCTTTACAACTGATCTGCTCCAAGGAGGCACGGTCAGAACAGGTGGGTCACTGTGGACATGGCCGAGAAGCACTCGTCTCCCTCCCTAGCCCTTCCCCCTTTGCTCCCTGCTTCCTGCCCTCCATGTCACAATCAGGTCTCTTCCAGTGTCCCCTGTGCCGTGCTATTTCTTCTTGGGAGCTGGCTGACCCTGGAGTGAAACATGAACCAAAACAAACCTCTCTTCTGTTAAGGTGTTTTGTTCCAGCAGCAAGGAATGTGGCCCTAAAACAGTAGAGGAAGATGACAGTGAATAGCAGCTCAAGGGGATGATCACCGAGATACAGCAACCCAAAGCATACCAGCGAAGGATGCTCTATGCTGAGTACTTCCAATGTGAGACACGATCAATGCAATGGTTGTTGTGTGTGAGGAACTCTGCACTGTGCCACCCTGTCTGCCATGCGCCTGTGGGTGAAGGAGTGGAACCACCAGCTCACCACTCCTCAGGCTTTCATCCCATGACTTCAATCCTTACAGCTCCCTGATTGTGTCTGCCTGTCCCTCTGTAACAGAGTGACAGAGACTGGGCTGTTTCACTTGGGACCCTTGTTCTCAAACTCGGCCTCCCCTGGGAATTAATCCACTGTGCCTCTTCCTACCTGCAGTGGAGTGACAGGAGCCACTCATAAACACCAGCCCAGCCCACAGTCATACCTGCAGCCCGTGTGTTTGCATTTGAACACAACAGTCTCTGAGCCACTCAGACCCTTAGCAAGTCTTCCCCTGAATTCCTCCTCAGATGTGCTGCTAAATCTCTCCCTACTATGCCATGCCATGCCATGCCAGCCCCAAATCGGGATTGGTATTGCATGTCTGTAATCCCAGCGCTGGGGAGGCTGATACAGGAGGATCACTACACGTGACGAGATCCTGTGTAATGAGATCATGTATTACATTTTTTTAAAAAGCCAAACACAAATCACAGACCACTATACCCTACAGTTTAAATAGCTTTCAACCCCCAAAGTGTCCAAGGACCCTAAGACAAAGCACTTCAACACAGCACAATTCATGGCTCTGAATGACCCTGGGCACCAAGAAAAGGTTATTTTGCTTTCTGTGGCTCTCTGCCACTACATCCAGGAGAGAAGTGCACACGGCCCATCTTGGCCCCTAAAATCCACGTATCCTAAAAACAGGAATGGGGTCAGTACCCAAATGCAGGTTCATCTTCAGGTGGTCTCCATCACTACCTAACATGAGTCAGCTTCCAAAAAAATTGTGCAAGTCCACAGCCCCCTAGCACTGCCATTCTGACCTGGAATCTTTCCCCTGGCTTCCCTACCACATTTTCGTACAGCATCTGTGTAAGCTCCTCACCAAATTACAAGGCTCTGTGAGCAGAGGGACTACACCTTTGGATGGCCCAGGCCCCCACCTCCTTCTGAAGCACAGCTGAAGCCTGCAGACCCCACCTGCTCCATCTGTCCAGAAGTCCTAAGGCCTCAGGCCCTCAGGGTAGGAGGTATTTAAATGTTTTACAATAGCATACACTTAGGCATGTATGTTTCAAAATCACTTAAACATTTCTATAGTCTGCTTCCTGCTTTTTTTTAGGTTTATAAAATTGGTTTATATGTTCGGACTCTCGCCCAACAAGGCAAGCTTTGGTTGCCTCAGAATTTAATCTGTAAGGGATACAAAGCCAAGGAGTAACTTCTGTACTGCAGCATGTGGCTATCTGAATTACAAAGGTGAAGGTGAGTCTTCCCTTGATCTCAACCTAATCTCAAATATTTTCAGCTATTCATCTACTCAGAACTGATTACTAGGTAACGCCATAGTTATCTCTTGACAAATAATAGCATGCAAAAGTACTGACTTGCTTGAGCTTTTGGTAAAGGGAGTATTTTAATGAATTTAACTGGTAGTTCAGTAAGATAAGGTTATAATTTGCACTTTGAAGAATTTTGGTCTACACTGAATTTAAAACTACATCTACTTCTAGATTCACAAAAATAATTCTGTATTATTTTCTCAAACTTGTTACTAGATGCAGCATTTGTGAGCAAGCTCCTCACCAGATTACAAGCCTCTCTGAGCAGAGGGCCTTCACCTTTGGGTGCACTGTGCCTGCACCTCCTTCTGACTCAATTTGAAGACTGCAGACCCTGCCTGTTGATTTCCAGGCAGGCCAAATGACCTAGCAGGAGACTGCACACTTGGCTAGCATCTCTAGAGAAAGGAAAGGGAGTCAGGCCCTTTAGGCCTGGCCAGCTGTCAGTTTCTACAGTTCTTCCTTCCAAACAGCAAGGATAGGTCCTCCTTCCCACCCATCGCTTGCTGACTCAATCCAGTGCGAATTTCTTGGATAGTTAAATAGTTAGCTCTTTCTGCCTAAGTGGCCCTGACCTTAGAGCTAATAACTGCAATCCACAGGTCTAACCCACTCTTTAACTCAGTTCTGATAAGGAGCCTAAGACCACTCTGGGTAAGTGCTGCTGAGTCCCTGAGGGGTGAGGCACCGCCTAGATCTTGAGACTATTCCAGGAACCAGAGGTCACTCTGAATCTGTAAGGATCACAGCTGTCTGAGTAATCCTACACTGAAGGCCCAGCCACCCCAGACCACCATGTTCCAGACCACCAGCCCTTAAGACGCCCCCTCTTCCCCCAGGCACATGGACTTCCTCCAGCTGTAGACAACAGGTCTGCAACCCCACCCCTGGGTGGGGGCTCCAGGCCCAAAGCTTAGGCCTCACTAGGAAATGATTCAGGTCACAAAAATCTGAGGGTCCTCTGGCCGGAACACAAGTCACAAGATCTTGCTCTTACCTACCAAAAAATGTCAAAAGTAAAACCACAACAATAAAACCAGAGAAAAATGACATCATTTTTCCTTGGAGAATTCAATATCCGCACATCACCTTCAGGAAACTAAAGCCACTGTATGTAGTTCTAAGGTGAAAACTGAAGGAAAACAGAGAAATGGCTACAGTGGTGTCTTACCTGGGGGAAGATAATGAAAGGGCTTTTTTCAAAAGCTTCAAAGCAAATGGTGACAAAGCTAATAGTTACTAAAATTAAAAATATGAAACAATTATAAGATAATTCTCTCCAGGAAATCAAGTCATTTTCAAGCCTATATTAATAATGCTAAATGTATATATTCATATATATTGAATACCTTTGAAAACCGGCCAACATTAAAAATTCTAGCTGGGTAAACTGCCTTACACTTTAGAAAAACATAAAGAACAACTATCTTCATGTTCTAATCAATGCTTATTTTTGTAATATCTATTCTTTTCTATAATTGTAGCATCTTCTACTTTCTACTACTATCTTATAGAACGATTCCCACCATTCCCCTCCTCCATTTTAGTTTTATGTCTTTCCTTTTTTATTTTGTTAACAATCCAGAAAATTCCAACCCTGCAATTTTTTTCACTCCTGGGAAGAAACAATGTACAGTCATTTAAAAACTGAAAACAAAATCAGCTCTTCCTCAAAGACACAGCTGCTATCAGTGACCAACAAAGAGAAGATTTCTAGTTTGGAAGAGACTGACTTCTCTCCAAAATAATTCTAAAAGCTACTGGAGAGATGGTCAAAAATAGTAAGGTATTAGTTACCTGCCTATAACAAAGACAGTATCCTAGCGATTTGATTTGAAACTGTCTAATTGCTATTTGTTTATCAATAAAATTCTGAAAAAAAATAAAAAAATAAAGACAGTAAATATTCACAAATCGTACAGGCTCCTCAGGGCAGCTGCCCCATAACTGTAGACAGGAAACAGCCCACCCTGAATGCTACATACAACCCAATGCAATGCATGAAGTAACCCAGCAATCTCTTCCGGAGTATTTATCTGAAACAATTGAAATTAGGATCCCAAAGACAGAGCTGCATTCTCACACTCACTGAAGCACTGTACTCAATAACCATGATACGGAGCCAACTGACAATATATAAATAAAATGTGGTACATCCACCCAATGGAATACCATTCAGCCTTAAAAGGAAGTCATGTGACATAAATGAACTCTGAGCACATTCTAAGAGAAATAAGGCAGTAGTACAGCAGGAAACATAGAGCTTGAGTCCACTTAGATAAAGTAGCCAAACAAGAAGCAGAGTAGAATAGTGGTTCCCCTGGGTTGTAGGGAAGGAAAAGGGAAAATTGTTCAGTGGGTACAAATTTTTAGTCACTCACAAAGAAAAAGCTGCAAAGATCTAGTGTACAACACTGTGCTTACAGGTAATAATACTGTACACATGTTCTGGGAGGAGGGTTAAACCACATTTTTAAGGTATAAGGATTTTAGCCACTTCAGTAAAATATACAGATCCCCCTATATATACTGGAATGTATTTTTACTCTACTTGGACAATTTTCGTTCATTCCCTAACACCTAGTGTTTTCCTTTCACTCCAAAGCAAAAGCTGTGATTCCTCCTCTGGCCATTAATATCACTGTAGCTCTTATTCTTCTATACTTGCATACATGAACAAGGAAGGGACCATAATTTATTTAAATGCCTAGGGCCTGATAAGAGTATGTACCTGATAGATATTTGGGACATGCACAAGATAGCCTGAAGCCACTGCAAAACCCAGTTACCGTCCTGCTAAGAGATCTGACAATCTTTCAGGTTGACACGCTCTTTCAGACTACGTTCTTTCCCGGCTGATATCCTTACACAGTTAGACATGTCTGCCCTCTTCCACTTCTAACGCCTAGCTAGTCATTTCCTAACACAGCACTCTAAACACATGCCCTCTTACTCCACCTAGCCTCTGGGTCAAAGACAAAAAGCCTTGGGTGCACACTTTGGAGCAAGATGCATCAGTGCCTATGCCTCACACGCAGTATGCGTTCCAGGCTGCTCACAGGACTTTCTTCCTTATTTTCCAAGTTACAATTGTGTACAAGAAAAGAAGACTGCCAGGCAATGCCCACCCCCCCTGCATGACAGACCACTACATGTTCCAGATGAGGAGTGGCTCTCTAGCCATCCTTCTGGTCGTGAGTGTCACTCTCAGAGAGGTCCTACCTTTCCATCAGTCTTCAGTGACATAAGTAGGAACACTACCTGTAGTTGTGGGCAAGTAAGCCCGCAGAGCTGGGGTTTCAAAGCAGAACTCTCTTCTTTCACATTTTTTTCCCCTCAATACCAGGGTTCAAACTCAGGACCTTGCATTTGCCAGACAGGTACTTATGCTACTGAGCTATCTCCCCAGTCCTACTTTCACAATTTTGAAATAATGAAAAAAGATACTGATCTCCCCAATCATATCTCTCGGAAAACTGTCAGCTGTCCCCTGTAGGTTCTCCCTCAAACTATGACTTACAGCCCAGAACTATCAATTATATGCCAATCCGTATTGTTCACACTTGTCCTTTATGTGACATTACTATGAAGCCATATTTGATTACTCAGAAGTAACAGTAACCTGGATTCCTGCACTCGATTCATCATACACAAACAGTCCCTGACTTTTTTTTCCTGATGATGCAAAAGTAATCTGCATTCAGTAGAGCCATTACTTTAATCCTAAATTTGGATCCTTTTCCAAGCTACCAATATGTGGTGTGGTACTTTCTCTCCCTCATGAGGATCAACAACCTACAGCCCACAGTGCAATGCAGTCAGCATTTCAGGCTACCGCGCCTTGTGTTTCTGCAGGCCATCCTATTTACCGAACGCCCACCTGTGTGTGAACGCGAGCGACTCCACGCTATTACAGAACAGGCTTCGTGCTGGCGGTTTTGCCCAACTGTGTGCTAATGTGTTTTGAGCATGTTGACTACAGACTGGGTTAAGCTGTCATGTTCAATAACTTAGATGTATTAACTGCATTTTCAATTTGTAATATTTTCAACATATGATGGGTTTGTCAGGAGGTAATCGCAAACCCATCAAAGTTGAGAGGGATTTGTACTTTTGTTAAAAACTTGAGAACAATTTTCAGTGAGTATGTGGCAGGAATGAGGGGAAAATTATGTTTTATTAAATGAAATTTAATATACTATTTCATTTTAAATGTCTGCACTGAGTTTCTGAATGAAGTTACTTTTCTACATTTTTTAAAAATGTCTACCAAAGAATAGATTACTCATCACTGGGAATATAACTTTTGAAACAAAAAGTGTAAATGATTTTCAGTTGAAAGAAAGGCATACAAAACTCTGTTCTCCACCCTCCCCACTAGAAACAGAGCTTTGGTAGACTGATGCCTACCAAAATGGAGGACAGGCCAGCAAGATAATTCAGTGGACTACAGCACCTGCTTAGGCAAACTCAGACAAGCGCAGGAACCATGGTTCAATCCCACAGCACCACATGCACCACCAGCCAGCCACAGAGTCTGGGTGTAGTGGTTGGTGCATGCCTGTAATCCCAGCACTGGAGAGGCTGAAAACTGGAAGACCACCAGGAGTCCAAAGTACGTGCCGAGACCCTGTAGCAACTAAATATATTTTAAAAAACCAAAGTAGAAGCCAATGGTCAAGTTTCAGATGAACATATCAATTACTACACCATTCAAATGACAAGTGCCTGTTTTAAGTTAATTTTCCCCTTAAATCCTCATTGACTCATTATCTGTAAAATGATCAGATCATTTGGTTTAGGGTTCCTGTGCTAATGAGGTAGGATCTCTTCACCACAAGACACTACAAACCCCAGGTGCCTCACAACCATGCACTTTGACCCAAATCCACATTAGTAATAGCCACGTGCTATGATGTGAATGTACAAGTCTCTGAAAATCACATAATGGAGTCCACCCTCATCTAACATCTTGCTTCATGTAGTTTCAGTTACTTTCAGTCAAGTTTAACCTGAAAATATTAAACAGAAATAAGTCAAATAAGTTTGAAAATGCATTTAGTTCTGAGAAGTATGACAGTCATGTGATGCCCCACCCAAGTTATGAACAATCCCTTTTTCCAGCGCATGTATGCTGTATTCACTAGCCATCTGTAAGTCATTCAGTAAATGTCTCAGTTGTCATGTCAACTATTTGGCATCTGTATACTGTTGTGATGGTTCTATTTTATTACTATTAATTTCTTATTGTGCCTAATTTATAAATCAAACTTACAGCATGTATAGGAAAAACATTAACATGAATAATACACGCATAAATGTATAATAAAGTATAAAACACGTATTTGCATGTATAGCAAAAGTCTAGTACACACAGGGTTGGGTACTATCAAAGGATTAAGGCATTCACTGAGAATCTTGGACTAAATGTTTTGAGGATAAAAAAAACTACACCATCCAGAAAAAGGGGGAAGCCCAGTATAGCAGTGCATGGCTACAACCCCAGCACTCAAGAGGCAAATATCAGAAGTTCAAGGGTAGCCTGGGCTACACTGCAAGGTTAAGGTGAGCTGGGCTACACATTAAGAACCTGTCTCAAAAAAAAAAGAATTGAAGACTAAATCATTCCTCTTCTTCAGGCTTCCAGCGCAGACTTCAGCCTTGCAACATATCCTGCTGCTTGCTGACACAGGCTGCCACCAGACTCTGCAGTGAGTTCCAGCCCTCTGACCTTCCAATGGATCCTCTGGTCTCCAAAGTACAGATGGCCGTCACAGCCCTTTTGAGTACACCCAGGAAATCCTTTAGAAAATGATACACATATTTATCTGCTCCTCTACTGAATCCTAACTGATACACTATTGGAAAGTGATTAAGTCATGGCCCTAGTGCCTTATAAAAGAGACTGAAGGGGGTATTCTAGTGGACCTTTTGACCTCCCATCTACCATGAGAAAAGGCAGCAACAGCAAAGCGCTATCTTGGAAGCAG
>NDGN011457767.1:0-14915 GCA_002564285.1 Tympanoctomys barrerae | reverse complement strand
GTTCTCCACTGATAATGACTCAGAACAGCTGCTGACCTTTTTGGCTTGTGCTGAAATGCTGAGCAGGCCCTTCTATAAACCCAGACATGACTAGGAGGGCCACTGGGGAAACTGTGGCACATAAAAGTAACAATGACATCTGTGCTACCTATTCATGCCACTTTGTTCCTGCTCTGACCTGACCTCATGTGTATCATTTACACTTTACATAGGCTAAGGTTGGCTGGCCTACATATCTAAGTCCAGTAGAACCTAGGTCAAGATCAGAAATTCAGGGTCTGGGGAGATAGCTCCATGGTCCAAGTGCCTGCTTGGCAAGTGCCAGGACCTCAGTTTGATTCCCGGTATCTCACGGCATGCTGGCCCTTCAGCATGCCTGCAATTCCAGCCCTGGGAAGGCTGAGAAAGGAGGATCATCATCAGTCTGAACTGCATAGTGAGACTCTGTATCAAATTAATTGATTACTTTTAAAACGATCATAAATTCAGGATCAGTGGTCAGTTAGTGTCCTGTGGACAGAGTGCTAATTTGAACAGGCAGCAGTAGGTCCTTCTGAATGGGTCTCCATCTAGATGTGGTCATGACTTGATTCATAGTCTTGGGCTTTTCCAGTAGTGGCCATGACTAGGCTTTAGGTAGCTCAGAGAATCAAACTATTAAATTCTGAATTCAATCATCATGTTTTTATTTTCTATATTTGTAGGCAATAAAGCCTCTTTTTAAGCAGCCAAAGTGATCCTCTGCTCTTCAAGCTGTTAGTTTCTTATAAAGTTCACTGCTTTTCATTATCCTTATGTAGAACATCAAAGTGATTTAGTAACACTCAACCAATTCTACTTTTCCTCATGCCCTGTTCCCCTCATACACATACCATCCCCCCCTTTTTTAAANTTTTTTTTAAGGTATTGAATCATTCGAAAGTCAAAGTACAGGGCAATGGAAAGCCTTCTACCAGAACTTTCTCTTAAATTAGCATGATTGAAAGATTACTGCAGAGTGCCACATAGCACCAGAGAGAGATTGTGCCCACATATTACCTTAGATGGATCATTCTCTTAGCACCAAACAATTAGTGAGTGATTCAATTCCCTAACGCTGTCCTTTCATCTAGCTTCTTGCCTCACTTCTTGTATCAGGGCATGGGATCTATCCAGCTGTATAGAGTCTATGCTTAGAAGAGCCCTATGCTTGCTTTAGTGCTTGCTGCTCTGTGAGCAGAAATTCTTAATAATCTTCAAATAAGGTTATTCACAGTTTCCTTTTGTACCAGGCTTCATAAATTATGTAGTTGCTTCTATCTAATCTCATATATGTCAACTAGATCCTCCCTAAAGGAGAAACTCAGATTATCAGGAGTACAGCAGCTTTGAAAGGGAAGAACCAAAGGAGGAAGAAGTATAAGAAAACTCTACCTTACTTTCTCCAATAGCTATAATTTAAAAATGTCTAAAATAAGATCTATTGGGCTTGTGAAATAGCTCAGTGGCATAATCTCTTTCCAGGCAAGATCAGGGTCCCGAGTTTGATCCCCGGTACCACATAACACATGGTCCTAGAACCTCTGGTGCACAGGACCAGCCCCAAAACTGAATGTGGTGGCACATGCCTATAACCCCAGTTTGGGGGAGGCTGAGACACGAAGAGCACTACAAATCTGAACTGAGTAGCAAGACCCTGTATCAAAAGAATAAAAAATAAAATAAAGTAAAAGAAGATCTCTTTTTAGAAGCGCATATATGACATTCAAAAAATTTTTGCTTAGGGGCTGGGGAAATAGCTCAGTAGGATAAGCTCTTACCTGGCAAGCGCAATGACCTGTGTTCATTACCTGGTTCCATAAAAAAAAAAATCTCAAAATAATGTTCAAATTAGAATATATTAAAAACTTCAGCAGAGTACCTGACTTATAGAACAAGATAAATAATGGAATTTCCTTTTTGTTTTAAGGAAACTAGCAATTTTTAAAACTAAAATCAGTGAAAATTTTAATGTGTTATTACTACTTCATACACCAAACATATATGATCCAAACACATGGACATATCTTCAACTCTAGCCCCATGTTCAAGGCAGAAGCCTTCAAGAAGGAATTGCTATCTAGGTATCACAAGGTAAAAGTTGGAATAGCGAATTTACAGAGCTGGAAGTTGGCACCAGATCTGTGCTCCCTAATTAACTCTTTAGTCTTGGGACCCAACTTAATAGTTACTAACCCATTCTATCACTCTAATCCCTACTATGTTATCACCATGCTTTGTTATTCTTTGTTTTCTGAGCAGAGTCTCACTATGTAGTCCAGGAGTGATGCCCCTTCGCTCGGCCTTGGCAGTGCCAGGCTCACCGCTCACACCGCTGTGCCTGGCAGCAGTGTCCCTTCTTGCATGTACTGAACAGTGAGCTGCAAGAGAAGATTCACTTTCTGCACCTGTCCCTAAGTTTTAGTCCACAAGCTAGACAAAAACAGGCACACAAATGCTGGTATTTCCTTTTCTTCACTCTTTAAGACTTATCTACCATCTGGACAGCAATCTCTGTACTTATTCAGCCTTCTTTCCTATTCCTGTATATTTTCTCCCATTTGGTTCATATTAATTCACCCCAACGCACATCTTTTTTGGAGTCATTCATTTGGACTGCTTTTAAACAATGGTTTCTATAACAGGAAAGCTAGATTACATTTTTCCCCAGTTATTTTTTCCCCTAGGATTTTTTAATAAGATCCCCTGAAAACCTATCCTTCACCAAGTCCTTGACCAATACTCTTATGTTTTAACAAAGTACTAAGAACCAAACAACTAAAACAGCTCTGATCAGTGCACACACTCCAGACCCTTGCCCACTTACTGAATGTTGACTTAAAAAGGTGACATTTTCCTATTTTAAGAATGATGATGATAACTCAGAGTTCTCTTGAATAAGCACCACATTCTGAATGATAGCATACGTATGTAAGAAAGACCTTTGGTTCAGAAACTGACAAAAGTGTCCCAGCCATTCTTCCAGGGGGGCTTCCTTCCTTCTGGGGCCATCAGCCTCCCTGTCTGTTCCTTGCAAGATGTCTCAGCAACTGAGTACTTTCCATATTAACTGACACTTTCTTTAGTGTTTGAAGCAGTCTGGTACCCAGCTTACCCTGCCTGTTTACAGCATTTCTTTCCTTACATAGAATTACCAAACTGCCTCCTCTCAGACCACTATATTTAGCTCCTTTACATGAAATTCTGATTGAATTGTACCATATTATAACTCGTGATGTTTAAAAATAGTCAGCTGCTCTAATTTAAGCTTGTATTAATTCTGCTCCTGTAACAAGCAGTGGATGCTAAAGTGAGAAACTGTAAGAAAGAACAGTGTATTTTGTTTCTTGTATCCAAATACTGAGAGGGTATTCTTGTCAGAAGCTCTGCTCATAGGGCCAGGGAGATAGCTAGTAGAATAATCTCTTGCCTGGCAAAAGCAGGGTTCTGAGTTCAATCCATAGTACTGCAAAAAAACAAGAACAAAAACAAAAAACAAAACAGAACAAAAAGCTCTGCTCCTGGCTATGACAGAGATCTGACATCACCTCAGTTTGCTTCCCCTGTGCTCAGAAGTCTAAAATCAGTGGGATTTTTCTTCTCCTTCTCCTGTTACTCCCATCCTCTTACTCCTGTTTTTGTCTTCCTCTTCCCTTTCCTGTTCCTTTTCTCCTCCTTCTCTTTCTCTCATACAAGACAAATTTAACATGACACAGAAATATGAACATTTTCTCAAATTGAAACCATCCCCCAAAAGAATGTGTTGAAAAAATTCACATTTTTGCCAAACAGTAATTCTCTTTCTCATGATTTTATTGATTGATTGATTGATTGATTGTATTTTAGGGAAGGGTCTACAGGGTGTTCAGGGTCTTACTACTAGATCAGACTCACACTGATCCTCCTGTTTACAGTCTTCCAAGAGCTGGGAGGATTACTGGCATGCACCACCACACCCAGTCCCAATTGCCATCTCAGCATGCCCCAGAGGTGGAGCCAGCATGGCAGGCCCAGGGTTTGAACCCCCAGCCCCTGAGCCTGCTTGCAGACACTGATTTGCTGAGCTATTTGCCCAGCCCTCTCATGATTATTTTTAACAATCCAACTACCTAACCTTAGTTTAAATGGTTACTTAGAATCTTAGACAAATAGATAGGTACCATCTTCCTTTCCAGTACTCTTTATGCTCCTGGCAACAATCCTCAGGTGGGCCTTCCATGCCCAGGACCACACAGATTCATCTCAGCTGGGTGTTACAAGCTAACCATTAGTTAACCCACCACCACCACAGTCTACACCCTACGGTGCTGAGGATCCACGCTAGGGTGGCCCATCACCTGGATGGTATAAAAGGGAAATAAGGAGGATGGACTGGCTTCTTTTCTTAGAAAGAAGCTCCAGTCTTCTTACAAAGGAGCTCCAGTCTTCACTTCAGTGTGGACATTGTCTCCTTGGCTTCTAGTACAGACTCTTTGGTTTCTGCTTCGCTTTCAACCTTCCATCACAGACTCATCAGTCTTCCTTTGCAGACCCATTGGCCTCTTACATGAACTCACATGGGACACTGTAGTGAGCTCCAGACCTTGGCCTGAATCCTTTCATCTCCAGCATTCAGACACCCTCTGCACACTTCCCCATCCAACTTTGTAGCTGACCACTGTAAGCCAATCTTATAATTTCTTATACATTTGTACATCTTGTGTTGTATCTGTTTTTCTGGTAAGTCCTTGACTGATACACATAGTAAAGAGAAATCCACTTTTAGTGCAATTGGAGAATGAGAACCCTGGTTCAAAGAGATGTGGGTTTGAACTTTTACTGTTCCACTCTGCTATGCAAATTAGGCAAGTTATTTATCCTCTTGTATAGAGATAAAATACTATCTTTTTTCATTAGGTAAGATTGAAAGTTAGATGAGAAGTTAGATGGGATAATGGAGATAACATAAATTGTGCAGTACTTAACACATAGCATGTGTTCAATAAATATTAGCAATAACCCTTTCCTTTTCTATCTTGAGAAATAACTCACAGAATAATTTCTTACTATTAGTGAAGTATCCAGAAAGGGGATACTTAAAACTTTTTATATCAAGCACTCATTCTGATAGATAGTATTGACTTCTTAGCATATAGTATTAATAAAAATGTGGAGGAAGGATTGTCATGAGCATCTTCCATGAGCTTAACCGCAATAACTGGGTCCAGCAGTGTATCAGAAGGGCTATTACTATCAGAGATTTCTGGAGGGAAATATAAAAGTCCTCCTAAAACACTAATACTTCTAATGTGCATTAACAACAATATTGCTCAGGCCATGGCAATATTTACTTAATCAATTTTTGTTCACTTCCTTAGCTCCTATTCACCAAGTTATCTGCTCAGAACACTAAAATAATTGGCAAATGCCAGAGGCTTCAGAATATCAGGGCAACTTAATTAAATTAGCACAAGTCAACACTGGCTAGCATTCCATCTAGCTCTGTTTATAGTAGGCATTTCTCTGATTTCTTCTGCAGTTGAAATTTCCAGTTCAATTTTTCCTAGATTTTGACATGCATTATGCACGACTGCTAAGATTCTAACATATGATTATGGAGCCTCATACCTGCAGTGCTCATTAGTCCATGATGTTCAATGATCAGCAAGATATCTTTTCACTTTCAAGAGACCATGTACCTCTTGTGTGTGGTCAGATCCTAGGACAGAATGAGGCACATAATAGACAATCAGATGTTTTTATGTAAATAAATTGATAGGTTTTTCAATTAGCACAGGACAGTATTCTTTTCTTTGTTCTGCTTTTATTTAATAAACTACAAAATACTTTAAAAATGAGATTATTTATTTATTATGCGGCAAAGTAAATAGGACATAAATTTATTTCAATCACTCTCCATCCACTGGTCAATATTTTAGAGGAAAAGAAAATGAAAGTCTCCAAATCTCAAAGAAGAGTCTGCTATTGTTTGAATGAAGGAAAGGCCATGGGAATCTGACATTCTGGTCTATCTGGTCAGGAATAAATGTCCTTATAATGATCCGTTGGAAAGTCACTTTGAATTCCCATTCGGCTAGACTAAGTAATGAGAGTGGCACCAAGAGTTGCACAGTCTGTGTCACGTCCCCGCTCCCCAGAGATGATCTTCTTTTGAAGCATTGAGAAACTTAAAAATAGAATCTTGAGTAGAAGTTCCATTCCCCTATCTCATGTCCTTTACCAAAGGCAAGTTGCTGAGGTTAGATGTTTCATAGATCTTTTATTGTCACTGTGTGTACTAAGTGGAAGAGCCTTTGCAGATGTGAGAGAAAACACTGCCCACTCACTGAGTAGGAAAACCAAATCTCTCTCTCCCTGACTATTTACTTTCTTGAAACCCAGCATGACTCATAGCTCTATTTTCAGCGGTGAAACACCAGTGATATCACTGTGAATCAAACAGTATCTCCTCAATAGCTCTTCTTGTTTCTAATCAGCACTTGAACCCATGTCCAAGAAGATGGCATAGACAGGAAAGTAGGAAAGGAGGAGATGGGTTAGGGAGAGGAAGAAACTGCTTCCATCACCATGATGTTAAGCTGTGCTGTCTCTAGAGTTCATTTCCTCTACAAATCAACCTGACACTTCTGAAGTCTGGTGCACTCACTTGCCTATTCAATTATTTCTTTAGAACCCAAATTAAAAGATAAGCACTTTTAGAGAAAACAGCTGAACAAATCCTTTGCTGCATTATATCAACCCTTTTTCATATAGAAAATGCAGTCAACACAGATCACCTGCTGAGTTGCAGATGCTTCAGATGTCACCCCTACTGGTTATTTCCTTCCAGGAGAGGTTTTGCATTTCCAGAGAGGAAAGTAATTTCCCCAAAACCTTCTTTGGCCTAAGCAGTCTATGGGCATTTTATTTATTTTTATTTTTATTTTATTTTTTTGCGGAACCGGGGATTGAACTCAGGCCATTACACTTGCCAGGGAAGTGCTTATTCCACTGAGTCTATGGGCATTTTAAATCAAAGGTATTATCTGTGCTACAAGAGGGTGGCTCCCTCTTGTTACAGTAACATGAAGAGCCTCAGGAGTGCTAACAAACACAGTGAACAACTAAACTCCTCAGGCTGCATGACCTTTGCCCAAGGTTGTGTTAGATAAGGGTTGTGTTGATTCACTGAGCTCTAATTCTCTGATTATAGAACTGATGCTACAAACATCATGAGGTTTATCTTAACTACTGCACTAAAATTTGTATACCATAGATTATTGGAGCTAGTTGTTGCCCTTAAAGTGACAAAGACATTTAGCAATAGATGCTCACAGCTAACAACGAAATGCTTTTGTAACTCAGCCACAACACATTGAACAATATCAGAGGTCTAGTCATTGTTTTGTTGTTTTTGCAATTATGATTATGACACTAACCAGAGTTAAATTCCTGATTCCTTGACTTTGAAGGTAGCTGGAGAAATCTTTAACATCTCTGGACTTCATGATTCTTGTGTTAAAATGTAAATAATGCATCATTTCTGGGGTCATGAAAGATGTCAAGTGATACACATAGTGTATGTGCAAGGTATCTGACATACATAAAGAACTCAGAGCACTAATGCTGGTCACTTCCTCTTTTGTTGAGAAACTATGACTCATGTACAAAAGAGCTCCTTAGTGGACAGGAGATGACTGAAGTCACTGAACATTTTTAATGATGCTGCTTGGTTTGTTGCTAGTGTTGCCTTCTTGGTTTTGCTATTGCAAAGTTCTGACAAAAGAACATGCTGTTCAGAATATTATTCACACAATGATGTTCTGATACATTTTCAACAGTGCATCTATATTTGGTGCAGGATCTCACTATACAGTTTGGACTTAGTGATCCTCCTGTTTTTAACCTCCCCAGTGCTGGGATTACAGGCATGTACCACCATACCTGGTCTCAGTGGCCAGCTCAGCGCACCTTGGGGCAGGGCCAGTGGGACATGTGGTGCTGGGTATTGATTAAATCCCGTTCCTGGTGCTTGCTTAAGTAGGTGCTTAGTCTACCTTGTTATCTCACTGGCCCTCAGCAATATACCTGAAGGAATGGGAAGATAGGAGAAATAATGTGCTAGTTTACTAAGTATAAGAAACTTTCACTTCTTGGTGAGCCAATAAAATACTGGGAAGTCAGTCTGATTTACTATATGTATCGTTTTAGAATTTAGAAGTCATTTCATAGAAAGATATTTTTATCACTTGATTTTCATCAAATTAGTTCAAAATAAATTTTTTTCCCTTAAAAAAATTGCATGGCTCATCTGGTCACCTCTTCTGGCCAGGGAGTGCCTGACTACAACTGGATTCCTTCATTTGACAACTATCCCCACTGGGAAAGCCCAGGACTCCTTCTGCTTGATCTGCCATGTTTTGGAAGGCTAATGCGGTAGAGATATGGTTCCTCGGAGTAAGAGTCCAAACCTCAGTGAACAATCACTTTCTAAACTGCTGCTTGTATTAAATTAACTCTCATCTAATTTGCCAAGCTTGCATATGTGAACAAAACAGAGCCAACCAGAAAAAGACAGAGTGACTACCCACAGGGTATGAGGATTCAGTTTCTCATAAAAATTTCAACCCTGTTTTCAATATTTTTCAGGCCAAATTTTATTTTTAATTCCACATATTCATTAACCTTTTCCTTTTTTGCAAAGTTAGGTTTTTCCTCATAAGTATGCAATAAAATAGTTCATCATTTCCATTGGTATTGCTTATTTTTCTTTCCTTCTCTCCTTTATATTTAGATTTCTATCTAATTTAAGGTTTACTGTAGGATTTATCTCTAGATCCAACTTATACTTTTCACTAGTGCCTATTAGGTTTCTTATATCATTTATAAGGAAGGTCATGTTCCCTCAAGGCTTTCAGATATAAGTATTATCATAGACCTGATTTCCCTGTGGGGCTGAGTCTATCTCTCTGATGTTTCTATTCTCCTCAATTTAGAAACTTGTAGGTTAATGTATTAATGAGCCATTATTTTAATCATAGAAGAATGACAATATATTTAATGTCTTTCAAACAAAGTTTTATATGCCTTTCATCTTTCTTTACAGTATTTTTACTGTGATCTTATTTCACTGATTCTTTAATTATATGTACATGCTTATTCTTTCATACTTCTGTTTCACTCAATAAAAATGTTAGTATTTTATTCGAAATTTTATCATGTTGAGGCATCCTATTCCAGACAGAGAAATGACTTTTCTTTTAGATTAAATTATTTCTTTATCTCTTTGGCATGTTCTAAGGGTTTTTTTTTCCACATAGATTTTATAAATTTGCTGTTTCTTCCTAAGTAATTTGCATATTTATTATTATTATAGATTCACTTTTCAATCACTATAATTTTAGATATTATTTTCCTAATGTATAAAGCAGGCTAGTTGTTGATGTGAATGTAATAACTTCCTGCATTCTTGTACTAAACCACTATTTGTGTTATATTTCAGGTGGATTGTTAGTTTTTCAAGAATGGTATCCTATTATCTGCCAAAAGTGGTTTATTTACAAGATGAAGAATGTTGCCTTCTCAAGGAACTCTATTTTCCGTTATCTATAAATACATTACCTGAAAGGCCAAAGGTATTTTGCAGTGTTAATTAAGTTAAGGGATCCTAAAATGACAAGATTTCATGTTTGGTTCAGTGCAATCATACAAGTTCTTAAAAGAGGAAGAGAGGAGGTAGGGTGAAAGCCTGAGTAGAAAGGTGACAAGAGACCCAAAGACTTAGCCAAAGCCCTTTGGCAGGAAGAACCACAACCCAGGATGTGGCAGCCTGATGCAGCTATAAAGACAAGGAAAATGATCATCTTCTAGAGCATCCAGCAGAACAACAGCCCTGCCAACACCCTCACGAGAGCCTACTTTGTTCTGTACCAGACTTTTTACTTTGCAAGCTTTAGCTAAATAAATGTTTTTCCCCCAAACACTATACAGTAATTTATTATAGCAACAATAGAAAAATCTATTTTTAATTCTTTTAAATTATTTTGTGTTTAATTCTTCTGTCTTCTATAACTTTATTGGATTGTACCTCTAAAAACCACTAAACAGTTATAAAAATAGAAATGCTTACCTATGTCCTGAACTGCTTTAGGAGGAAGCCACTGAAACGAATCACCTCTTGTGAAGAAATATCAGCTTGTATGTATATTAGTGTATCTAGCTCCAGAAAGGAAACAGCTACCTCAACATGCTATAAATATTTGCTCAATAGGACCAACCTATGTTGAGCAAGGCCTGGCTGCTCTAGTCTGGGTGTTTTTCATGGAGAGTTTGAATTACAAATGCAAGCAAGAAAACATGTAACATAAAGGTGGAGTATAAAGAAATTCACACAGAGGATGTAATAAGCAGAGGCCCTGAAGCATGAGATGCTGTGTGAAAGAGCAATCATGAGCAGACTGAAATGGTCTGAGGAGTGTTTTCTGCTCTGTGTCAGTATACTTGGTCATAGTATGGGTACCAGGGCATTGAAAATTTCATGTTCTACTGGACTAGATGTTCTGATCCTTTCTCAACATGCTGCTCTGGAATTGGAACAGTGAATAGTAACTATATCAGTGAACAAGTGTGTCACAATACTATAACTGATATTTAGTTTCAAAATAAAAAATATGACATGAGGAAGGAGAAAGTAGAGGTCTTCAAATGAGACATTTGTGCGCATAGATATATTTCAATGTATCTGCTATATTTCAGATATGAAATAGAGAAACACTGTTTCAACTACAGAAGGGAGAGGTCCAGATTGCTCCAGACAATCACCTAAGAAAATTGGCACAATTTAAACTCCAAAATGGATGGGAGAAGGCTGTTAGGGAAGGCTGGCCACATGGGTTCCATCTGAAACAAGTGATTGAACACCAGAGTTCACTGATTGATCCAAAATTTCTACAACCTGTGTTTTCTTCTTGTTTTCTCTTAGTATACTTCTGTGAATTGGGCATTTCTTAATCATATTGTACATCCACTTGGCTCAAAGTGACATAATCTTGACAGTGGTCAACAAAGTGAATCAATGGACAATATTGAAGAGAAAGTTTTAGAATGTATAGTGAATATAAAAGCTGGATTCTCAATTGTACATGCATACAATAACCACTTTCCTTTTCAGCAGGGCATTAATTTAATGGTTGTACTTTTTCCAGAGTTTACAGCACTCCATAAACTCAAGTCTTCCAAAAAGTGACAATAAAATAAAATAAAATCCACACTTGCAGACATCATAGTAAAATTTCACATACTGAAGGAAAAAAAGATTTATGGGAGCCAGAATACTAAAGAGTAGCTAGTAAAGCTATTTAGAGCTATTTATAGCTGGCTTCTACACAGCTAAAAGGGAAGTCAAAATTCAGTGCAATACCTGAAAAGGTTTGAAAGAGCATAATACAGAATTATATAACAGGCCAAAATGGTCTACCAGATGGGAGCTTAACATATTTTTCTATATATCAATTACACAAGTAAAAACTGAGGGCTGGGAGATAGCTCAGCAATGTAAGTGAAACTCGCAAACTTGCAAGGACCCGAGTTTGATCCCCTGTACTGCATGCGGTGCCAGCCCTAGAACCCTAGGCATGCCGTGCCAGCCACAGAAGCCAGGTGCACACATATAATCCCAGCACTGGGGTGGCTGAGAGAGGAGGCTAACTATGGGTCTGAGCTGTGTAGTGAGACCCTGTACCAAATAAAGAGTGCAATGTAAGAAAAGCCTCTTTAAAGGATATGCTTCAAGCAATAAATAAAATGGTTCCTGAAGAAAGATGTTAAAGAGTAAATGAGGGGGTGAATATTGATGAATTCTGAATAAACAGTGATTATAAAATAATAACATTTCTATCTTGGGTCTTTGAAATATTAAAGTAACAAAACAGATTTATAAGCTGTTTTGAATTATGTAGAATAACATACTCTATCTTCTACCTACGAACTGGCAGTTGAATAACAATATTGGTGAAATTAGACCTTGACAAGGCCTTACAGTGAGAGATATAACTTTGGAAGTAGTAAAATGAAGAAGTTATCAGTAAAGACAAAAACATTCATATGTCTCTGGTACTTTGAGTCACTGCTAAGGAGAAAAGCACACACTTCTCAAGAGATAAATTTATATGAATGAGCATGAAACTTCTGTATGCTTGAACTTCTGTACATTGTTAGAAATACAGATTAAAATAGTTGGCATTATCTTAAATAATGTATAAGAAAATTATTTACATTGTGAGATGAGTATGTGTTATCCAGAATTAAGAATGCGTTGTTACCAGGGACGTGCTTTACTTACTTTTAATTGATTTCTACTTTGTTGACTGGGAGCTTAGTTCTGAGCATGGTAATGAATTCTTTGTGAGGACCAGGTAGAGAGAACACTTCAGGAAGAAATAGCAAAAGCAGTAAATGGAGCGTTAAATTTATGCTTCTTCAGAAATTCACAAATTATACAATGGAGGAAACTGACAGGAGATAATGCTATTTTGTGGCCATAAACAGTCTTTTATATTAGGCAAAATACTAATGTGCCAACTGGAACCAAGGAATATGGCTCTATTATGTTCCCAAGTACTTTCTGCCTGGTGTCATAATTACCCTGCTCACCTATATTATAATTTTACATCTTTGCAACTTAGCTCTACAGAAATCAGTAGTTGCTAAACAGACCACAGAATGGGTTGCATATTGTCTTCCTTTCAATTGCACTGGTTCCCTTTCCACCCCATTACGCAGCTTACTATTCTTACATTGGCTTCCTCCATGTCCTTGTCATTTTGGCTAAGCAATCATTGCTTGAAGGCAGTTTTGTTTTGTTTTGTTTTTCAGGGACTCAATACATGGCTTGAACTCATAGTGATTCTCCTGCTTTCAGCCTCCCCAGCACAGGGATTATAGGCACATGCCAGCACACCTGGACTCAGTTGCAGGCTCAGTGTGTCCACAGTCAGGGCTAGTGGCATGTGGTGCCAGGCATCGAAATCATTTTGTGCACTGAGGGACATACAGCAACATTGCAGGCCTCTATCCACTAGATGACAGCAGCATGTGATACCTGTGAGGGGCAAGCTCTGTTCAGACACTGTCAAACATCCCTTTGGAAACAACGTTACCCTCAGTTGAGGAAAAGCTATTCTAACAGCTTTAATCTTTGTACTTCTCGTTGCTCTTATACTTTTTTCATATGAAGAACTTTTTTTATGGATTCTTGGTTGCTTGGACACCTTACTTTTCTCTTCCTTGGTCAACTCCTAATTGTAATTAATTATATCTTTCTGAAAACTTCCTGAGATTGAATGATGGTGTCTAGGTGGTAAAATTATTGAAAATGTGCAATCCTAATTCAAGCCATTGTATCTGATTCAGTGGTTTGACTGGGTATGCAATCCTTGGCTAGAAAGCGGTCCTGAGAATTGCAATGGCAAAGCTCCATCATTTTCTAGCTTCCAGCATTTCCCCTGGGAAGACTGATGTCATTCCAGTCCTTGAATACAGAGTCTACTTTTCTCTGGGGGCTTCCAAATCTTCTCTTTGTTATTAGCATTTTGGAATTTCACGGTGATATACTTTTCTGTGGGTTTCATGTAACCATTATGTTGAGTACTTAAGGTAGAAATTCATTCTCCAGCTTGGAAAAAAATCTGAATGTTTCTCTGATAAGCTTTTATTCTCTCTCTCTCTCTCTCAGTCTCTCTCTCTCTCTCTATATATATATATACACATACATATACATATAAATATATATATATATATTTCTGAAATACTAGATATTCAGTGCTGAATATTCTGTACTATTATAGTAATACTCTGGGTATACTTTGCTTTGTTTATTCTTTTGCTTTAGGAAAAACATTCTTCAATTTTGCCTTCAAACTTTCTATTAGACTTCTTTTTCCTATCATAACTTTATTTTCAAATATCTTGCTCTGTTCCTGAATTAAAAAATATATCACTGTCTCATTTTATGAGTACAATATCTACTTGCTGTAGTTCTAAAAAATCTTTAAAAATGGAAAGTTTAAAAACATTCTTATGTCTTTTTACTGAGATTCTTTTTCCTTCTTTTAGTATTTATCTTACTTTTTAGAGGCTTTCTGACATGATTGGTTTGTAAGACAGAGTTAAGCAAAGAACAATGAAAATTTGATTTCATGATACACATGGATGTGTGGCCCCCATTCACTGGTGGGATTTAGTGTATTGTGTCATTCTGTATTTCTCAGTCTATATGCTGTTCTATTATTGTGGTACCTTGCCACAAAAAATAGCCATCAGTTGCCTCTCCTGGGGTGCACCAGCCTATCTATGAGCATTTTTTAAAGCCAACTGGGGAGAGAAGGCTGGGCTTCATGATTATCTGATAAATGTCCCTTTGTCCAAATGGTGCCCTGTTCCTTAGCAATATGAAAGGTTTCTTTGGCTGCTGCTCGCAATGAAGGGTGTTGGATTTGACTATAAAGATTTAAGGAAGAGACTGGATGACTCTAGGGATTTCTTGCATAGCCTTCCTATCTTCCTATTCTCTGTCCCACCCATTACTTCCTGCTACAGAAGTATCCAGCTATTTCCTGCCATTCCTTTGCTTTACCATGCTTCTGTGGCAATGTGTTGAAATTTTATTGCATTTCTCAACGATACTGTAGTTTTGATGTATGAATCTCCCTCCTTCCTACCAGTAGTAGGCTCAGCAATGAACAATCTCCAAAGAAGCAAGACCTAATTTACAGAAACTGTGAATATTTTTATATGGTAAGAAGAGTACTTGTAGATGTGAATACGCTGTGGATTCTTGAGAAAAGGGATTATCCTCTATTTGCAGGTATTTCTTAAATACAATTGCATGTAGCATTAAAATAGGGGACAAGAGGAGACTG
>NDGN011457763.1:0-11939 GCA_002564285.1 Tympanoctomys barrerae | reverse complement strand
TTTAAGGGCTGTTGGAGTTTAAGAGAAGCAAGGTGACAACCTAAAGGTGAGGTTGCATATGGGACTTGAGGTGTCACTTTAACGAAGGACAATGAGCTCCAGAGAGGGCAAAGAAAGCAGCGGACGGTGAGCCCCTCCCCAAGGGACATGTACGCCCATTTTAGGCTTATAAGCTGGAATAGAGAACTTGTTCTGCCCTTCAGCTTAAAGCGGTCCTGGGCCAGGGTAGCATATTTTGTGACAGCCTATCCTTTTCCTTCCTAAACATTGTTGAAAACATTTGGCTTTTGCTAATAGCGTGAGCACTACGAAGCAGACATAAGATCAGTCATGCTAGTTGGCTGGGCCTGTCGGCACCTGTGTAACTCTTGAGTTAAATGCAACATGAAGCTTTGATTTCCTCCTATGCCACTTTCTTTGCCAAACCTGCACCATCACAGGTGTGTCCTCTGGTGTGGACCAGGAGCAGGGCTGTGATGCGACACCGTGTCCTACTGGAGCTGACCTTGCTTTTCATGGACAGTTGAAAGTCAGTCCACCCCCATGGCTTAGAAGGTGTGCAGTGCGGTGACTCATCTCATTTGGGCTTTGCACGGTGTAGGACATTGCTTGGCTGTGAAGCAGGTCTGTGCCCAGTAGCCAGTCCTCCTACCCTGAAGGGTTAGCTGTACTCGGACCGACATAGCTGCTGGGGAGCCTCCTAACCCTCACTCACAATCACCGGAGGCTAGTTTATAATAAAGAACTACTGCAGCACAGACTTTCCATTTGTGACTACATATGCACTGTGTATGTGTGTGTGTGTATGTGTGCGTGTGTGTGTGNNNGTGTGTGTGTGAAAATAAATGAACATTCTATTCTTTCTCCAGGCTTTTTGTATGTTAATTCAAGATATCAAACTGAAGCAAAAGGTCCTAAAGTATCTGTTTCGTTTTTTCCTGCAATGGCTGGGATACTGCTTAGTTTCTGATTTGCGCATAGGCTACACTTGCGTAAAGGAATCACCATGAAGCTTCCATGACGTCTTAGTCCTGTGAGACCAGAGAACAAGTCGATCGCTTTCTGCTTCTTCCCCAAAGAGGATCCCTGGCTTCTCCTGAGGAACATTCCTGGGGACTGGAAGGGTTCAGAGGTGGAAGTTCTGCTTTTCGGTAGTGGTCATTCATTTGTGAGACAGTGGCCCAGGAGTGACCCATGGGACAGGAAGCCTCCCCTGGGGACTTCTGTGAGTGACGCAGTCCCGACATGACGCCACACCGTCTCCAAGGGAAACAGTCCTGAGCTACCGAGAAAGGAAACTTCAGCGTAAAGAGGACTGTAGATGTTCCTAGGTACGCCTCCATCGGCAGGCCTGTGTGAATAGAAACATGAGGCAAAATACACTCGAATGGCCTTAAGTGTTTCACCTACAAGTGCTAAGGCAGCAGCTAAGGCGGGGCGGGCGGCCACGCCTTCCTAAGGCGCCGTCAGTGCTTCCCCAGTGTTCTCTGCTCTTGCTGCTGTGTTAACAACAGCCCTGGGCTAACTTTTAAACCTAATTCAGGCACAGGGTTTGGGGAGAGCAGAGGCAGGAAGCCTTTCCTTCCATGCTGACAGACAGCGTCTTACATGCAGGACTTGGGTGTAAGAGCGTGGGCGACGCCACTCCCGACTGGGGGCCTGGGGCGAGGATTTCCACTTGGCCCGATTCCCGTCCCACAGGCGCAGTGCGGCTGTGGCCGCAGTCGGTGCAGGAGACTCAGGACAATTATCTCTGTTGTTTTTGGCGCTTTGAAAGAAATGGTGTTTTCATAAGACCTAAGAGTTTTGTCTGGGAAGAAAGAAGATATCTGCCAACATTTGGCACCATGTGGAATTCTCTCTGTCCTGTTTTTTTCTTGAATCTTAGTGTGGAGTTTGTATATCCTGCTCTTAAGCCTTAATGATCAAGAAAATATTGTGGGATTTTTTTTGGTTTTTGTGCACTTGCTGGAAAACATCTGGAACATGCATTAGGTTGTACACCAGGGACTTTGTTTATAGACAGATGTGTGAGATATAAACCAGGAGAAACTGCCTTTTGCCCTGCAGCTTGCCTGGCTGGTTGGAGACACTGCCTGAGTTCTCCCGGGGCCGCGGGACACCTCTCAGTCCTGCCTGCTGAGACCAGCAGATCAGGAAACTGAATTAATTGGCCCACATGCAGCTGGTCCGGGGGGCGTCTGAGCACCTGTCCCTCACTGAAGTCTGTTTCTGACTCGAGTGCTACCTTGATTTGCCCTCAATGCTGCATGATTACGGTCTGCAGCATCCGGTGGGCATCCTACATGGGCTATTTCTAGCTATTTGTGTGCCTCACCTACACCGAGGTGGTAACCTCTCAGGAAATCAAGAGTAAAGCTCCTTTCAAGCTGCTGGCATGAATCGTAGAGTAACTTCTGTCCTTAGGGCTAGTATTTTGTCTTTGGAAGAAACACTACAGTTGGTGTTTGTGACCCCAAAAGGCACTGCGTGTGCTGTTTAAGGGGACAGAGCAGAAGGGCGGATGCTGCGCCTTCCTCTTACACCTCACTGAAGGCGGTGGCTTGGGGACGTCGCGTCGTCCTGCGGCTGTATGTGAAGAAATAAACCAAAACGCGCAGGAAGACGAATGCCCTGGCAGCATGAGTGGGATTCTGCAGACCTGCCTTTCCTTATGTTACGGGAGTGAGCGCTCCCCGCTGGGCTACACCCTCCGCGCCTCTGTCTCCTTTTCCCATGTGTCATTGTCCTGGGCTCCCTTCGATGTTAACTCGTGACTGCATAGTTCCGATGAAAGCTGCTGTCTGCGGTTTAGAGCCCTGACATGCGCTGACTCGGCCATGTCCCTGGAGGGCTGGCAAGGGAGAGGGCTCGGGGCAGGAAGTGATTTGGAGCTTTGAGAAGAAAGTGAGTGTGGTGGGTCAAGCTGGGCACATCTGGGCAGAGGCCGGTCACGGACAGATCTCCCTCTGTTTGCTCTGCCCGGGCATTCCTCCCTGTTCCTCCTGGCACAGGGGTTCGCAGGAGACCAGGGGCAGCCTCTGGCCCCTCGCCAGGAGGCACTAGGACTTGGCTGTCTCATGGACCGCCCTCTTCTGGGTGGCTCCGGGGCATGACGCTCACTGCCTGCTCTAGGCCAAGCTTCTGGGCCCTGCGCTGCCTTCTCCACCTGGGAAAACTCGGGCACCATTCTCAGTGTTCTCAAGGGGCTTGCTAGTCAGTGTTTGCTCTGAAGATGTTCAGGAGAGTCTTTAAAAACAGACATGCCTTGGGGTGACGGAGCGATCCCCTCATCTAGCCATCCCCACCCGGCAGGGAGGTCACTCTGGAAATGGTGAGGTCATTTCTGAGTCACAGTAGGGCTCACCCTGCTTCTTGGGCTTTGTGGCCTTCTCAGGCCAGGCCCTGTGGTTTGTGTGGATGGAGCCGTACACCCTAAAAGGGACATTGTTTTATAAAAAGCAAATTCTTTTTTTTATAAAAATCACAAAGTGTTTCTCATAAAATTAATTATTTTCTGTCTGTTTTTATACATTTGGTACAGGGTCTACAGGGTCTCACTAAGTAGACTGGGACTTGTAGTGATCCTCCTGGTTTCAGCCTCTCAAGTGCTGGGATTAGAGGTGCGCACCACCACACTGTCTCAGTGACTTTAGGCTGGCCTTGAGCTCTCTTTGGAGCCCAGGCTAGTCTCAAACTTGCAGCCATTCTCCTGCCTCAGCCTCCCCAGTGCTGGGATTACAGGCATATACCACCATTCTCGGCTTTAAAAAAAATAAGTTTTTCCAGAAGATAAGTGAATTCTACTCTAAGGGAAGAGAGTGTAGAGGGTAGTAGTTCTCTGCCTGTGGCCTCGGCACCCCAGCGCTCCCCATGGCCTTAGATGGGAGTTGTTAAAGAGATGTCTCAGTCAGGCTCATGAAGGACAGTGGTCCTCGCCAGCAGTCTCTGCCACTAACACTCATCCCTTTGTCGTCCTGCTCCCTGCTTGATGTGAGGGACAGCAGTTGTTTAGCATCTAGAGATTGAAGGTGCCCTCTTTTTTTTTTTATGTCATTGGGATTTTTTATAATTTAGATTTTTGTCCAGGAAACTGTCTTTTCACTGTCATAAATTTACACCACTGATCCGTTTCCTTGGGGATCGATTTCAGTCTGGGCTGGCGTGTGCACAGCACATATGATGCACATACACATACACGTGTGTGTATCTATGTGCATGGCACGGGCAGCAGGGGCGAGGGTGGAGGAGAGCCATGCCAGAATACACAGAACCCCTGAGCTGGCCTTTGCCTTCCAGGGAGAAGCTCTGAGAAGGACAAGAAGACAATGTAAATGGGGGAGCAGCTTGGGCGACATAAGGTGGAGGTGGTCCACGGGGTGCTGGCCTGAGGACCCAGACTGTTCCACGGCAGCTCGGTGGGCCACAAAAGCCACTGAGGCGCAGACTTGGAGCACAGAGCCAAGGAGACAGCTGAGAAGGTGGCCTTCCCGGCTCCGGCTGGTGCAGAGGCCAGGGCTGGGGTGCGGCTGGCCGGCTGGGACTGGCCAGGGTGTGGGCGGGGGTGATCTGCAGTGGGCTAGCAGATCTGCCAGGATTCCTGCAGAGCTCTGAGTCCGCTCTTGAGAATGCTCGTAGGGGCCCAAAGGAGCGAGTGGTGGGGGCGGCCCAGGAATGCAGACCCAAGATGGTTTGGGGATCTGTTCTGAGGTTAGAACTAATAGAATCTGCTGACCGATGACTAGAAAGTGGAACTGGGGAGTGGACTGGAACAGACCAGCCCAGAGCTTCCTCCGTCCTCCTGTGGCCTGCGGCTGGCTACTTTTGTGTTTGAGATCCTCAAGCTACTTGTGAATGCCATTAACTTGTTAACTGAGAAGCATAAATTGATTGTGACAATGCAATTGATAAAAGTTGATGACACATTTCAACAGAAGCACGAGAAGCTCAGAAGAAGAAAGCAAAGGACGTATAGACTGGAAAGAATGCTGCAAACTGCTCGCCCACACTGAACTACAGAATTTGCAAACAATTTTAACAGGTCTACCAGGACGCTTTCCACCTGATACTAATCGTAGTTGGCATTAGAGGGCTGTACTGCCCTGGACGTGCGTTTACGCAGCCCATGTGATTATTCTCACCGACACCACACATTTGTTTTAAGGGGACAGCCTTGGCATTGGGGAGAAGAAAAAGTCACAGTGAACAAAAAGGCAGGGAGTGAAAATGGGGCTGAGACGACCCTGGAACTTGGCTGGTATCCAGGTCTGCTCCCTGGTTTCATCACCGGGCTCTGCCCACTCGTCCAAAGTGCTTGATTTCCTAACTTGTAAAATCTAAGAGCTTAGGATAGTAACAACAGTAATACACTGCTGAGCACGCAGCCTTGTGTTCTGCCTAAAGTCATAGGGAACTCCCTTGGCGACCGTACAAAGACATCGGCGTGGGCTCTGCAGAAGCACACAGGACCCTGCTGGCACAGTACGCCCACACCCGGTCCTCTCTGCTCACGGAAGCTGCCCAGGACCGCAGGTCTGCACGCAGGTGTGCGGGATTCACAGTGCCTGTGATGTTACTCAGGACCAGGCGTGAGTGCAGGAGAGACCCCCAGGAGTGCACACAGCTCCAGGCGGCCAGTCAGACTCCTGCGCATCCTCAGCTCCTGCAGGGCCGTCTGGGGGCCACGTGCAGATGCATCCCGGGGTGCGGCACACATGTGCTCCTGCTGCTGACTGCTGGACCTCATGGGCTAGTATGGATTTCACCGCCACAGGGGTGTGAAGGAGCACAGGAAACTGTAGTCATTGATGTGTACGCTGGTGCCAGTGAAACATTTAAAAAAATTATCTGAAATTTTCAGTAAAGCATCATGCATCCCAGGGCTCCTCCAATGCAGAGGGTCCCCTCCTGGGCCACTCTGTGTCCATTCACTTCACACCTGTGGTGTGATCGGATGTGCCGGAGAGGGGGCCAGACCTAGGCTCCACCTGCCCCTCTCCCGCCTCCACTCCCCTCCCTCCCTCTTCCCCCTCCTCTACAGGTGCCCGCCTTAACTGGAAGTGAGCAAGCTCAGGTAGGGGTAGCGCTGCTGAGTCCTGCTGCGAGACCAGCATGTATACAGCGGAAGCCCACTTCCTGCAAAGAAAACCAGGTTAGCATTCTGGGACTGGTGCTTGGCCTTGTGGTGAGACTCGGCATCGAACACTGGCTCTGGCAGAGAGCCATGGTTGGAGATCTGCCTGGTGTCCCTTGCGCTCAGAATTATAGGGGAGCACTCTGTCTCCCTTACCACTGATGCTCCTGTGACCGTCCTCCGACCACAGGAGGCTGACACTGTGACAGCACACCTCTGCGCATCTTTGCGGGTGGGCGTCTCCAATTGCAGCTCCTTTATCTCACTCTTAGCAGAATTATGTTATTATTCTTCTTATTGTTTTTAGGTCATAGTCATTTCTGTACTTAACTGTTTCTCAGTTTTGTGAATGTAGTCCTCCAAATTACAAAAATATAAATAGCGTGAGCACAGAGGACCGGGTGTGGGCGTACTGTGCCAGGGGGGTCCTGTGTGCTTCTGCAGAGCCCATGCCGATGTCCTTGTACGGTCCCGCCAAGGGGCTTTCCTATGATTTTAGGCAGAACACAGGCTGCGTGCTCAGCAGTGTATTATTGTTGTTGTTACTATTATTAAGATTAGTGTCATTGTTTAGCCACTTAGCATTGAACCCAGGGTGTTCACATAGGACTACACCCACAACCCTTTTTATTTTTTATTTTGACACAGTCTTTTGTTAAGTTGCTCGGGCTGGTCTTAAACTCGTAATCCTCCTGTCTCAGCCACTCTGAGCACTGGGATTCCAGGGACGTGCCACTACCCGACCCTCAAGAGTGCATTTTTGACACCGTTTGGAGGAATTGTACAATCTTAGAAATGGTTTTGGGATGATGACCTTTAATAAGTTTTCCTCATGTCCTGTTTGTTCCTTGTTAATTTAAAAGTTTTACAATAGATTCTGCTTGAAAACCAATGTCCCAGTCTTTTGATCATAGACCTCAGGACATTCAGAACAGCTGAGTGCTCCTTCAGCGTACACAGGTTCTCCTTATCACTTAAGTAACGTCCTATTCTGTCTCCAGTGAGCAGTCTTACGTATTTATGTAGCCACATAGAGGCACATCACTAACCTGCCTGAAAGTTAAACGGAGGATAATGGGCAGGTACTTTTAAGAATCCCTACTGATCAAAAAACCTTGTCTGATATTTTCATTTGCTTGGTATGTATCTTTGGGATAGGGACTACCAGAAATTAAACTTAGGACCTCGCACTTGCCATGTTGGTGCAGTACCACTGAGCTAAAACCCTGCCCCTCGGTCTTTAAAAAATTAAATAAATAAACAGTACTTACACAGAGCATCATGCTGAATTTTTCTTTAATCTATGTATTCCAGGAAATGATAAACCCTTTTCTTTCCTCAGTCTCTGTTCCTGTGAAAAGTGGTCAGAGGACCAGCTCTGCGGCGCAGGTTATTTCTCTGTTGTGTGTCAGAATATGTATGGGACATGCTGGAATATTGGATGGGAAATAATATTTTCTAAAGCAGAAATAATTTAAGAAAAAAATGGTATTGTTTTATGGTTTTTGGACATCTCCTCAGTTCCTGGCTTGCTAGAGGAGAGTCGAATTCTCTTATGAGCTTTTGGCTATCTCGCACCTGAGGCTGTTCTAGGAACGGGAAGCTTTCGTCTGTCTGTCCGTCTGGCTGTGCATCTGTCCGTCTGTCCATCTATCCCTCTCTCTCCCGAATTCAGATCACTCACTTTCTATCATACATATGATTCTAAAGTCTTAGAGAAGACTGGCTGAATTCTCTCTGAAGTAAGCAACGCAGTTTTTGAACTTTTTCATGATAATTAGGAAGAAAAGTCTGGCTTAAAGATGGTGAAGAACGGGGACAATCCCATCTTCTTTTCCCTTGTACGGAAGCAGGACGGCAGCTTCTAGAAAGTAGCACAGCATAACGACCAGCGCTGTTTGCTGGCCCTCTGGCCTGCCTTCCGGTCAGCCCCTCGGCCTTCCCGCCAGCTAAGTAATCCGACTCTGCCCCTATCTCACTTTCAGCGTGCACAGAGCTGCGGCTCAGCTAACAGGGTCCTGTCACGTTGAAGGACTGAGGCTTGGAGAGGAAGGATTAGAGCTAGAACCTGGAGCATTTCCTCAGTTCTCACGTTACTCTTCTTGCAAGGCGGTGTTTACTTCCTCCTGAGGACCTGTGCCTGTCGCAACAGGCTTCTAAAACTTACTGCATCTGAATAAACGATTTAAATACGTAGTGCTCAAACACTGTCTTCATGCATTTTCTTTGCCTCACAATGTAGCTGTAAAGTCAATTGCCTATTGTCTTTTCTTCTTCTTTTTAAAATTTGTTTGTTTGTTTTTGTGCTACCAGGAATCGTTTTCAGGACCTTGTGCTAGCTAGGCGGGTGCTCAAGCCTCTAAGCTATATCCCTGGCCCGGTTTTGTTTTGTTTTGTTTTGAGACAGTCTCACTCTGCAGCTCAGGCTGGCCTTGAGCTCACTTTATAGCCCAGGCTGGTCTCTACCTTCTGCCGATCCTCATGTCTGTAGGTGAGTGTGTAAGAGTGAGCAACAAGCATAGACTCTTTTATAAGCCCTTTTTGACTTTTTAGGTTTTTGTCTTTAGGTTTATGAGTGAAAATCTAGCCAGGGAGAATAATACCTTGCTGATTATGGGATTCTCCTTCACGTATAGTTGAACCTGCTTGTTATTTCTTGTTCTTATATCTGACTCATAGAGTTATTTTTCTAGTAAACTCACTAGATGTTACTGATGTTGTATTAATGCATTTGTGGTTGTATAAGTTAATACTTGGGACCAAAAAAATGTAAAAAAGCCAAAGGTAAAAAAGTAATGGCCTATTTTCCCTAGAGGTGGAGGGTGAAGCGAGCCTGTGGCTCAGCGTGGCTTTTGGCTAAACCATAACAAAATGCCAGTTCAAAATCCAAAGACCTGCAATTAGAATTCATTTATCCAGGGGCTGAAAGTTTCAGGAGATTCATGGGCCATGTTAAATCACAAACCTCAGACTCCAGGGAAGCATCACTTCTGGACTGGTTTTGATATTTATTTACTAGGAATGCTAATATTCGACAAGAATGCATCTTCATTTATAAATTTCACACAATTGCCCAGGAGTGGCAGCATGCACATCTTAATCCCAGCTCTTTGGGGAGCTGATGCAGGAGGCTCACAATTTCGGTGATAGCCTTGACCACAGAGTGAGACCCAAACTGAGTTTTATTTTCTATTTATGTATTTATTTATTTGGCGGAACCGGTGACCGAACTCAGGCCCTTGTGCTTGCCAGGCAAGCACTTATTCTACCGAGCTATCTCCCCAGCCGCAAAAATTTTATTCTCAAACTGAAAAATGCAGAGGTCTGGGGATGTAGCTGAGCAGCGGAGGCCCTGACTAGGGTGCAGAAGGCCCAGGGCTCAGGTGGCGACACAAAACGAGACAGCACCATCCCCAACAGAAAGAAAATGTGATTTCTTCCACCTATTCTACACCTAGATTATTCTAAGTATTGGAAAGCAGCAAATGAACCGTACTTACAGTTTCGGTAGTTTGCTAATAGGTCTCATGATTTATTTAGGCCAGGACATAAATTCATGGAGATAGCGTTAAACATTGGTTGTGGTGATCCTCCAGGGTTTTTCTTCCTCCTGAATAAAAATGTCTAAACTTCACTTGCATATAACTGTTTAATATTTTCTTACATAAGATTTTGCAATTTTTAGACTATGAAGCCTAGTTGTACATTTTAATAAAAATAAGGTTCCGTGTGTTTATTTTAAACAGCCCTTTATGGCATTTTGTGTTTTCATCTGTGAGCGCCTGCTCATAGTTGTCAGGAATTCTTAGAGCGTCACGCCACTTCGTATTCTCAAGCAGGCCGTGGGACATTTATTTCTCCCAAAATATTTGTATAGAGAGCGTTAGCAGTCTCCAGTCAGGGGTCTCTCAGGTGAAGAAACTGAAGCCTCTTATCTTAGCTGCTTCGTAGGGTCCCCACGGCTCTCGTTGCCTTCCTTTCCTCATTCCTGGGACAAAACGTCCCCCATCTGCGAGCTAGCGGAAGGGAGACGGAGCTCGCCACACAGTTGGTCGGGGTTTCTGTCTATGCTCAGCTGGCTTCAAGGCGGGAGCTCACGGCAGAGAGAGACAGCCGGGGCAGAGCAGTCTGCAGGAGACAGAGGTCCACTGAGGAGGAGGACAGCAGCAGCGCTCCAGGCCCCGCCCTCCGTGGCCGCCCTCTCTGTGGCCACCACCTCCGTGGCCACCCCCTCCGTGGCCACCACCTCCATGGCCACCCCCTCCGTGGCCACCCCCTCCGTGGCCGCCCTCTCTGTGGCCACCCCCTCCGTGGCCACCCCCTCCGTGGCAGCAGCTCCAACCAGGCGTCGCTCCCCCCCCCACACACACAATGGATGTCACACTGGGCTTAAGCATCACTGGGCTAATGTGCTGGTGAGCGCTACCCTTCTGAGATCCAGTCACCCCCCTAGAACCCCACCTGTGAACACGTGAAGTTCTGGGTAGAGGACAGCAGGACAAATCATAACTGCTCCACAATTTTAAAGTTTTAAAATTTGGTTCTTAGGTTTGCATTTGGTCCTGTTTTAAATTTGGCTTTCAAAACCTACTCTACAATGAGCAGGTCTTAGTCATTTTCTCATGACCGGGGCAAAATATTGTCACCCACCATGTGAAACAGAGGAGATCTGTTTTGGCTAGTGGGCTTTAGAGAATCCAGCCAGTAGTTGGCTGTTTTAAAGTCAAACACCATGGAGGAGGGGTGTGTGGGAGGAAAGGCGTTCACTTCGTGGCCGCTGAGAATGGAGGGAGGAAGGGGAGGGAGGAGAGCAGGCCTCCACCCACGCGACCCCTCGACCTGCCTCCCACCAGCCTTCACTGCAAACAGCAAGCTAGCTGTACTGTCCCACGATCCCGGGGTTCTGCCTCGAAACACAGGAGACTTGCGGAAGGTTCTCCAAGTCCCAACCTTGACAGAGGACGTGGTTGTTTGCATGCCCTTCCCTGTATGTTCCAGTTAGCTTCATTAGAATGACTGCATAGAAGTTATTGGCCAAAATTTGTTTGTTCCTAAATATACTACTCACATTCTGCCTTGAATGTGTCCATTTCCAAGAAATACAAGGTCCCATTTCACCTATGTGGTAGTATTTTTCCAGTCTTAGCCTAATATGGAAGCTTAGTATTGTAATTAAATTATTAACATTAACTAAGTATATTAAGTACTAAATGGGTGAATGTAGAAAACTACGTTAATGTCAATAAATAAATATTTAGTAATTTAGTACATACTAAATATTTTATATTTAATAATGTTTTATATTTAGTAATGTAGTACATTGCTAAAAAATGAGAATGCTTTTCAGGCTAAGGCTGGGTGTCTGATTTTTTTCATTCATGCTTTGTTTTCTTGAATGCAGAATTGAACTCAGGGCTTTCACACCGAGTTATGTCTTCTTTATTTTGTATTTTGAGGTAGGCTTTCATTCAGTTGCGAAGTTGCCCTGGCTGGACTTGAATCTGTCATCTTCCTAGTTGGACTTCTATGTGCTGGGAGTGTCAGCAGGCCCTACCACACCTGGTTCAGTTTTACATTTTTCTTTGAAGAAACGTACCTGAGGGTAACTTATTTCTTCTCATCAACAATAACATTGATCCTCAAGATAGTCTGTCTTTCAGTGACCCTTCTGTGTGCTGGGGTTATAGACACCATCGCTACACTCAGTGTCTCTGTAAATTGTGTAGTAGCAGAAAACTTAGAGAATTCCTCAGAGATGGTCAGACACTAAAAACTAATTTGCACACCATGTTCAGATAGATGTATG
>NDGN011457760.1:0-11266 GCA_002564285.1 Tympanoctomys barrerae | reverse complement strand
GAGCCCAGTGCAGAGGTGCATGAGGTGCAGTCTCTGCCTGGGCACATGGGGCATCTGATACCAAGGACTAAGATGGTGCCAGGGTTAGACGCACATTAAATAGCAACCAGCTCCAATCCCAGCTCCTCCAACCCCAAGCTCCTATGCGCCCAGCAGGCAAGGAATGGCCAAGGCCCCTGCTACCCACCTCACGCCTGCCCCACTCGGAGGCCCACAGCTGCAGGTGTGAGCCAAGATGGCTCTACCTGTGTCTTCAGCTGGGCCAAAGCAGCCGACCGCAGTGGTCCTGTGCAGCAGTGCATACGAAGGGCTTCGAACCAATCCTGCTGTTCTGCTGGTGGGGACAGGACCATGCCACAAGAGCTTCGCCTGTCAAGGTCACCAAGGATGTGAGCGACGCCACACACACCTCCATTCTTGGCCCATAGTGAGTCTGCTTGGCTGGCTTCGTTCCACAGAGTGAGCCAGCTTCTCAAGGCCCCTTCTGAGTTGCGGTCACATCGCTGTGCGACTGCTCTGTGTGGCCTTCCTCCTGTGAGCCAGCCTCTGGGTCTGAGCTTGTCCCAGAGGCCTGCTTGGCCCCGGGCCTCAGACCACCTGAGGGCTGAGATTGTTAGCAAAATCACTTGGGCCTGGTTAGCTCACTCAATCCATTGGCCAGCAAGGAGCCGGCCGATTGGGCTGCTGAATGGCTGCTACTGAAGCTGGCTGCAGTAAGCTACAGCATTCTGCAGACCTCTGATTCTCCTGCCCTTACGTAACAAGCCCGATGCTTTAGCACGGATCTCTGGACAGGCTGGTCAGTGGGACCGCACATCCCGGCATGCGCCTTTCAGGTTCGAACCCAGTTGGTGCCCAGGTGCCTTCACTGTCAGTGCCACAGCGCTCTGAAAGCACCAGGACAGAGGAGGAGGTATTTTCTGAGAAACTCCGATGCCCACAGCCCCGAAGTACCTGCTCCTGGTGGCACTTGTGAGCTGTACTGTCCCCGGCCCCAGATCCTGAGAGGCACTCTGGCGGCAGCTCTCCCTGCCACTGGCTCCCCCACCCCCAGAGCTTGGCTGTCCTCCTGTCTCTCCTGTCTCTGTCCTGTCACTCTGCCTTGCTTGCCAGGTGCCACTGAAGCTGCTGCTGAGGTGAGGAGACCCTGCGGCCTCCCTTCCCACAGCTGCCTTCAGCCTGCTGCCCATCTGTCACCGTGGGAGCCCTCCAGGCCTGATCTGTGGCTGTGGGACCCCTCCAGACCTGGTTTGTTCCCAATGATGCGAGTCTGGCCCTGTGCACTCACTTCTGTTTAAAAGCCCACGTGGCCTGGGGGTGGCCTCCAAGTCCTGATCAAATCACAGGGGTGCATGGGGCAGAGCTACGGTGGAACGCTGGGCCTCCCATTCTTCGGTGGCTGTGTGTGTAGTGTGTGGAGCACTTAGAAGGGGGCTGGCCCTTGGGTAAGTGCTCACCAGCCTCTGCTGGGCTCAAGCCACGCCTGTCTAGAGCACCCCAGAGCGCATCAGGAAAGAAGCCCACACTGCTGTATGTCCCAGGAGGGGCCAGAGTGACGCAGCCGTGCACACACACCATGCTGTCTAGCAGCGCCCGAGAGGTGGAGCCAAAGGGCGACTCCCGACCCACAGGAGACAGAGCTTCCTTGCCTGTCTGTGATTGCTGCTCCTCTGTTCAGCATCATCTTGTGTAAAGTGTCATCCTTACTCTGAGGGACCAGGTATTTTTATTATATACAATATATAAACTGTATTATAGCATGTCAGAATTATGCATTACAGACCTGATATTTTCCCCATAGGAGTGGATGAGAAATGGAGATAGTGCACCTTTGGAGATTATTCCAGAAAGCAGAATGTAAAAAAGGGAGCCAAAGGCTATAGCGTAGCCCTTCAAGACGCGCTGGCTCGCGGTTGCTGCTGGGGGACGTGGCCGAGTGTGTCCAGGGCTGCGCAGGTCAATGACGTCTGTCGGTGGACACGCTTAACGCACAGGTAGAGCCCTGCGCTTCTGTCTCCTGTGACGCTTCCAGAGCTTCCACAGAGCTGGCGCACGAGCAGACCAGCTGAGGAACGCCAGGGCGGGCACGCAGCCTGGCACCGCTCGGCGCTCACCTGGTATTCATTATGGGGGACGCGATCGGGCGTCTAGTCACACAGGCAAGAAGAACGGCATTCACTGGAAACGGGAAAGTGTGTGAATGCCGGCCACCAGGCCCCGCCTCTGGGGACCAGCTTCCTCCAAAGAAATGTTATTGCAGCAGCAATCTGCTTTCCTGGCGCTTTCGCCCCACTTGCATATTGTTGTCATCAAAGTTCCCTGCCAAAGTGATGCGCGGTGCGCAGCAGTGCTTCCCGGGGTGGGGCGCGTCACTGGACGCTCCCCAGAGCCCCGTCTGCCTTCCTCGTGACCCAGCCTGTGAGGTCAGCAGGCTTCCTTTTAGGTCACACTGGCCCGCAGCTGTGCTGAGGTCATCTCTGGGCTCCTCAGTCTCCCAGTGCGGTGGAGCCGCCAGAACACGGCGTCCGAGCGCCTGACACCTCCGCTAGGGACTGGGTTGCGGGCTCTGAGATTACATGCCCTGCGGCCCCGACCTCCAAAGTTACGGTATTTGGAGACGAGGCCTTCTGGGAAGTAAAGCTGAACACAGGCACAAAGAGGAGCCCCCTTAGATGATGGGACTGGTGACCTTATAGGAAGGGGACAGGACACCAACTGCTCTGCCCCTGCCCTGCGGCACAGCAGGAGGGTGGCCAGCTACAGGCACCGAGAGGCCTCGGCGGAAGCAGCTGCACCTCCAGACTCGGAGGAAACCCATTCCATGGCATTTTATTAGGACAGCCTGGGCCGGATAAGGCAATCTGCTTAGCCCAAAGCCCTGCGTGTGGGAGCTGAGAACCTGAGAGCTACCAGAAGAGTGCACCCAGGAAAGGTCCAGGCAAGGGCTTGGGGCCTTCTGCCCAGCAAGAGAGCAGAGGACAAGCACAGGCTTTGAGGTCCACAGGACGGGGTGGGGTCAGCTCGGCCCCACTCGGTGTCCTCACAGCAAAAGCAGGTGGACGTGGAGCGAAGGGGACAAAGCCAGCTTGAGCACCTAGAAGAGCTGAGAAGCATCAGGCCATGGACAGAGCAAGTGAGGGGTCCTTCTAAGGCTTAGGGGGAAGGAAGAGGCCAGCGGAGGCAGCAGAGCAAGAGGGAGAGGGCCCAGGGAAGATTTATCTGTCTTGTTCTGGTTCCTGTTGGGTAAAAACATGTATTCTGCATGAAGCCCAGGGTGCTGATATGGAGGAGGGCAGGCAGAGCAGGGAGAGAAGGCAAGCTCCGGTGAGGCCCCAGCTGATAAGGTAGGTGCACTTGAGGGGGTGGTGGGAGGCTGTAAGGAGTGAACCATGGAGAAAATCACAGGCAGCATTAGGTGAGGGCAAAGGGTGCTGAGACGCCCAACGGCGAGGTCATTAATACACAGACCCAGGGGAGAGTAAGAAATGGTGATGCCTGAGCCTGGCGCGAACTGGAACCAAGCGGGGGAAGGTGTCCGAGGAGCCATTCACTAGGAGGAGGGGCTGCAGCATAGCACGGGGAGGGACGGGGCGGCAGGCCCTGTGTCCTGCCACGTCCTGGTCTCCTAGAAGCACCTCCGGCCAAGACTCTACGTCCACAGGCAAGATGGTCGGGAGAAGAAGGGCACACAGGGTCCCTGCACTCGGCACACAGCAGAGTGGGTCACAGACGTGGGGGCTCAGCGCTGTCTCCCATCCCTGGAGGTGTGCTTCTGCCCTCATCTCCTGTACCTCAGAGTGTGATCTCTAGTCGCAAGCAGAAACCTCACTACTGCCAGCGGCCGAGGTCGCACCAGAGTAGGGCTGCTCCAGGCCAGCAGGGGATCGGGTCCTTAGAGGATCGGGTTCTAACTAAGCAGCCATGGCGGCTCCTGGCCACCATGTTGGAGTGGACATGCGGTAAGGGGGGGGCAAAGTGAGGGAGGTACGTGCACAGGTGCTGCAGCCGGGACCACGAGCCCCAAGTTATCTGGGCTGAGGACCAGTCTAAAATCATTACATGTTCTCTTTGCTATGCTCAATAATTCTAGAGGAAAATTGGCCACTTGCCTAGAAGTGGAGGCGTGAGATGCCGGGCACCTCCTAGGCACACATTTTATGGGGCATACATCTTGCCATGTTTGTTTGGTTTCTAACAGTTCCTTTCTCAACTGGCAGGGGTTGTTGTGCCGTCCAAGTTTCTTAGGCTCTATTATAAGCATGCAGCTTACGGAAATCTCTAAAACCTTCCCACGTGTGTCCTGGAGAAGGTGCAGGCGTGGTGTTTTCACGGTGTTTTAGCATATCACTGGATCCTCCTGCCCACATTTTAAAGAAATCCCTCAGCGGGGCTAAGATGCCTGTTGGTTAATTAAGCTCAGTAACAAGCCATTTGCCCTCTCCTGGGGCTGAGGAAGCTCCAGACAGCCCACAGAGGAAGCCCTCAGTCCTCGCAAAGCTCTTCAATTGCATCAGGATTAGCCACAAAATTTTTTTCCTGAGTGGTCCTGATGACAAATGCATTCCTGGAGACTTGGCAAATTCGCCCCTGCCCACGATGAGCGCTCTCCCTGGGGACTCCTGGGTCCCCTGGCAGGGAGCTGTGATCCACCAATGCTCGCGAGAAGCAGGTGGGGACACGGCCACACGCCAGGGCTGACCCTAAGCCTCGGCCTTCCCTCCCAGGTGTCTTGTGTCACCTCTCAAATATCTTTGGTCCAGAACAAAACAGAGACCTTTCAACTAGTCTTGCTTCCTGGATTCTGTGGCATCCCCTTCGAGGTGTGCATTCAGATGCCAAATGGGGAGAGAGATGGTCCTTGAGCAGCCGTGCAGATGGACTCGAGAGGTGGAGACAGCAAGGCTGAGCACTGCTCCTCCTTCAGAGAGCCGCCAGGGGAGGGATGGTCCCCTGAAGGCAGCCACAGAAGCTGGGCCACGGAGCGTGGGAGTTGTGGCCCCCGTAGGTAGAGGGCTTCTCTGCTCGCCAGCGCAGGGGCCACTGGTCATCATCAATCTCGTATGCAGGGCGTCCAGGCAGCTCTGCTGTATGTTTCCAAGTGACCGTGTCAACACAATCAATGAGGTCTCCCTTGCACGACATTTTTCCTGGACTGACAAAAACTTCGTGTTCCTGTTGGCTGTGCAGTCTGCCAGAGCCCGCTCAGGCCACCGTGGCAGGGGCCTCATGGCTGTATTCCAGCCAAGCCAGCTATGGCCTGGGGGAGGCCACCCCCTCCAGGATGACAACCGGTCCCATAGGAGATTCCACACATAATCTCTTGTTCTAGTCTTAATTTTTCTCTTTTATTCTGATCTGACTAAACAAACAGCCATACAGAGAACCCTTATTAAATACTTACATTACAAAATAGTTTGCATTAGAATATCCTGGTTAAGATGCCATTTGGAAATTTTTTTTCCATTTGGAAATTTTGAAAAACAGCTTTTTTCTAAAGCTAGGCAGTTAGCTTTCACTCTTGAAGTCTGAGTGCTATCCCAGGAAAGTGGGCATCCCCAGCCACGGCCTCAGAGGAGAGGCGTGGTCCCCCCAGGCACAGGTGACCAACACAGCAAGCGTTCTCTCCATCCAGAAGTCATGTGAGGTGTCACTTAGCTAAAGCAACACCCAAAGCGGCCTTTGGTGCACGTTGCTGAAACCAATTAGAACACCGGTGCAGGCGAGAGGTGCATCAGGCCATTCTGCACCGAGTACTGGGAGCCTCGCAAAAACCCTCAGCGAGCTGCAGAGCCCGGCCAACAAAACACAGTTAGACTCACAAGTTGGGTTCTCCGTGGGTAACAAGAAGTCATTCCAAGTACTGCTTTCTGTGTGTGCATTCTGCAAGTTAGCAAGCGGTTTGTTTACCAGCCACGAGTGGGGCCAGGGTGAGTGGTCTGGAAGTGTCCCCGGGTGCCCCGTGATGTCCAGGACACAGGAAGGCACACGTGACAGCTCAGTCTCCTTGAGATGACTGGCGTTATGTACACAGCTACCCACACTCAGCGCCGCCGCAGCCAGCCCTGCACACTGCAGGTAATTAGAAGCCCTGGGTCCCCGGGGCTGTCGCTGCGCGTCTTGACACAATTTATGCTGTTTGGTTTTCATTAAAGAAACCCACAGATAGTTCTTTCAAAACCCCAGCCTGCCCTCAGGCTAGATGTGGTAAGCTTGGCTGTGGCATGGGAGTTCTGTGGACATGCACATGTGGACGTGCACATAGGGACCAGCTGAGTCTGAGGCGGGGGGGGTCTGTGCAACCGCAGAGGGGCGTGGGTCTTGTCCGCTTCATTCTGCATGGAGGCAGGGATCTGCAGGGGCAGCTGCAGAGGGGGATGAGGGCGACTCAGCCTTCCTGCGACGGGCTCTGTTGCTCCTCCTCATCCTTCTCAGTGAAAAGCAGGGATGTTCCTGAAGATAGCCTCAGCTGAAACTGCGCCTCGTGCCTCTGCCCTCTCGAGCGTCGCCAGTGCCACACGCATGTCTGTGTCTACCCTTTGCGACTGCGCACGTGCGCACACGGTGGCTGAGAGCGTCGCCCAGGGCTGCTACCCAGCATCTTGAAAAGAAGACCTGGAACTCTGGGATTGGAGGCCCCTTCCTATAATCCTAGTTTCAGGAGGCTGAGACAGGAAGATCACAGATTCAAACCCAGCCTGGAAATTTGGCTAAACCTCATCTCAGAATAAAAAACAACTGGGAGGTAATTCAAGGTGAAGGCCTCCATCCAACCCTCAGGACCCCAAAAAAGGAAAGAGGAAAAGGAAGGGAAGCCATGCCCCATCTTGTTAGCCAGGGAAACAAAGAACACGCACGCTCAAGGTAGTTTCCAGTGACCTCGTTTTTCCAACATAGGAAAACACAGACCCAGAGGGCGCTATCTGGACAGGGCGGTTGAAGGAGACACGCGAGAGCAAACCCAGGCTGCCCTCCTACCTGCTGATGCTCTCAGGGGCTCCAGCCATAATCCCTTCCCCCCTCACCTGGGAAGGCCAGCAAGCAGGGGCTCCAAGGTTTAGCAGAGGGGCCACCCTGGGGGATCGTCTGGACTGGCCCTGGAGGCAGCCCTGGAGGGGGGCAGGCAACCATTCGGGTGCTGCCTAAATTAGCTGGCCTCTCCTTAATCCCCGCCGACACTGCTCTGGCCAAGACACAGGGCTGGGTGGTTTGAGTCACTGTAGGTGGGGCCAGGAACTTGTTTTGTTATTTTCTCCACTGTTACCAATTTTTAGAAATATGTGAATTCCTCAAATAACTGCAGGATGAGGCTTTAGAAACTCATCCGGCTAATAACATAGCCTAGAGCTTCACCTTGGGCAGGTGAAAACAAGCCCCACAGCAAGTCCTTGGGGCCAGCGCCAACACAGAAGGGGCTGTGGAAGATGACCAGGAGCCCGCGCGCAGGCCTGCTTCCAGGGAGAGCCTGGTCTGCCCCGCTGTGGAGGGTGAGCTTGCACTAAGTCTTCGACCCCTTGTAGCCTCCCCGAGCTCCCTGGTGGGTGGGGGCTGTGGCTGGCGGGCGGAGGGCACTCATCACGCAGCATCACAGACATTTTCACGTGTGCTCTCGGCCTGTTACCAAAACGTCACACACTGCAGCAAGACGGGAGACACAAGCAGCCAAGGCGGAGCTAGGGAGCCAGGCCTGACGGCAGGCGCCCTGCGCACCATAGTGTGTTCCGGCCTGCCTTCACGTAATGAGAGGGACAACCAGAACAGAGTCACAGTTCAGAGGACAGAACTGAGGCTCAGGGAGCTTGAGCCATTGTCCAGAGCAGAAGTCTGGGTCGGGGTGGGTCCGACTTCCAAGCTGCTTGTCTGACCCTGCACCAGGTTGTACATCAGCCTGTGCTTGGCGGGCAGAGCAGACCAGCGTTCTGGGGCCCACAGCGCTTGCTTCCAGAAAACCCACCTCAGGGAGTCTGCAGTGAGGTCTGGGCCCACTGGGTCTCGCCTTTGTGGTTCTGAGCGGGCAGGCTCCAGGAAGCACAGCTCTGTTGGTGGCATCCCAGCTGTGATCCGCCAAGGAGAGAGGAGAAAGAAGTCCCCAGGTAGCCTGAGGTGCTTTATCCAGAGCCCAGCGCCAGAATGGACCTGGCTGTCCTTAGCTTCTTAGGCTTGGCCAGTTCTTAGAGCCAAATTAGAACCCAAATGGGTCTGCGCCACCTGCCTGCTGCCTACTTGAGGGAAGGGCTGGCAGAAAGAGCAGTCATCCACTGCGTTCGCTGGCCTGTGAAGCTAAGGAGGCTCGGCTCAGCCTATGGCATAGCCAGGCCCATGCCACCCCCAGAGTTCGGGGTGCAGAAGGCACCTCCCAGGGAGCCCTTCTGGCAGATGGGAATGAATGAAACATGCTCCATTTGCTGAGTGTTCAGATCTAGGGGCTTTTCCTGCACAAGCAACCTAAAGCAGTGCTAGGACCTGGAGAACAGTTCTGTGCAGACATGTCCCCTTCACAAGGCAGAGCAGCTTGGGAACAGAAAGCTTGGCCTCCTTGCGGGAGGCCCTCCCAGAGCCGGCGCAGCCTCTGTTTGGCCTCCTCCGAAAATGACCGCCCATTTCTAGCATTTCCAGATTTAGCGCCAGGAGCCAGCCACGTGGCTTGCGTTTTCCAGTCTTTGTAGCCTACCGGAGCTCTAGCCTGCAGTCCAGCTTCTGAGATCAAGCTCTTTATCCATAATACTTTATGCCCTGTCATGAAAAAGAATAAACTGTGAGCTTGACCACCTCAGGGTAATCTTGTAACACCAATATAGCGGTCAGAGGCAAAGGAGGTGAGAACGAACCTCAAAGCCAAAAGTGGGCGCATTTGTCGCAACTGCAAACCTGCGTTTTCATCTGGCCTCCCTGTTAAATGCAACACACAGAAAGTTCTATTTTCTGTCTCCCCACAACACTCCAGGCATGCAATCTTATTTGGCCTTTGGATGACTTCTGTTTCTTAGAGAACTCTGTAAAATAAATCTGTGCTTCGCCAGGTGTATCCACTCCTAGACCAACAGCTCGGGGACTGATGCCCAAACCTGCAACTTGGAAAAGAGAAAGAAAACATAAAATTTCTCCTTTGTGAGTTGGACTTGGGTTTCTGACAAGGCTGAGTTTGCTCTTGGCAGCTGGAGTCGCCGTCTCCGAAGGGCCACTGGTCTCCCAAGGCTGGCACCAGCCTGCCCACTTGCTTCTGGTGGGGTGGAGGAGTGGCTGCAGAGATGCTGGCCCTGGTTCGGATTGGGGACTCCAGGCCAGCGCATCCTTGGGCCATGCTCCTGGTGGTGCCAGAGCTGCCCCAACACTCGGGCTTGCGCCAAGGTGCCGGGTGCCTGCTTTTGCATCCCAGGAGCATGGCCTCTTTGGGGCTCTTCTGTCCCCTGCTGGGCCTGATTTCACTGTCTAAGTCCAATTCAGAGAAGAGCTTTTTGTTCTTCACACAGAAAGGAGAAAATGGGCAGAAAGCCTTTAGACACACAGAGAAGGCAGCCCGGAGCATGCCTGGGAGCATGGCGCTGGCAGACCGCTCCCAGCTGCAGTGATCTTGGAGTGCGTGTGCATGTCTGTGTGCATCTCTGTGTGTGCACCCATGTGTGTCTGTGTGCGTCTGTGTGTGTGCACGCGTGTGTGTGTGCTCACCTTTCCCCTCACCCTTTGCTTTCCACCTCCCCCGCTGTCATGAGATCTGCAGGACAGACCTACAGAGGCCACAGACCCCAAAGAGCCCCAGCACGCTCCTGCCGGGTCACAGCAAACAGACGAGTCCTGGGGCACCCATGTGCACGTCGGAACCAGCGCCTCCCAGAGCCAGGGGCAGCCCTCCAGGACTTGGTCAGCTGGTCACGCATCCTGGCCTGTGAGTCAGCTTCCTGCTGCTAGTACGCAGTACCAACATCTGCGAGGAGGAGAGCTCAAATTTGCTCATGGTTTCAGGTGTCCAGTCTGTGGCTGAGAGGCTCCAAGGCAGGGACATCATGGCAGAAGGGCGTGGCAAAGCTGCTTAGTCCGTGCTGGCAGAAAAGCATAGCAGGGGACAGGGCTGGGAAGGACAGTGCAAGGGACTCCCAAAGAGCACCCCCCCTCCATGCCCCACCCAGACACAGCGAGGCACGAGCTTCACTAATCCCCTGGGCCACTCCCAGGGCAATGAGCTGGATGACAGGAAGCTTAGCCCCAAACATCACTTTTATGGAAACCTAAATCCTATAAATGCTGTTCTATAAATTATCTTAAAGTGAAAGTTAGCGCTGATTGCACACGTCGTAGCTACTGGTCCTCTCTGCCGTCGCCCATGCTCCTCACACGGACTTGCATTCACAGCGTCTGCACAGGCAGGCACCAGACAGTGGGTCGCGTGTCACACCCCAGCCCTGGATGAGGACACCACTGGTGCCTTGCAGGCAGCCCTGCTGCTGGCAACTACACCACGGGAAGCACCAAGCTATACGAACCGAGGCAGTCTTTTCTCCACTGAGCCAAGTGCTAAATATTTTCCTGCACCAGCCAAAGCGAAAGACCCTGTGGAGCCGGGACTGAAAGCAGGGTCTTTTTACTGAGCTACATCCCCAGACCTTTTTACTTTTTCTGATGAGGCAAAGTCTTGCTAAGTCGGTGAGTTGCCCAAGCTGGACATGAGTTTTCATCCCTCCTTCCTCAGCCTCCCAGAGTGCTGGGATTACAGATGTGTGCCACCACGCCTGGCTAAGACATCATGGCTGTGGAGACCCACCCAATTCACATTCAGAAAATGTCCCTAACCCTCCAAACCAAAGGCAGGAAGCTTAGCAAGCAGCTACACAGGCAGAACACAGAGGACTCCTCCTCCTGCTGACCGCACTTCCTAAGGCAGGGCCAGGCAGAGTAACCACCCCTGTTCCATTCCTCACTCTGTCTGTTCTTTTTGTGTCTCCCTGTCCTGTTCATATTGAGTTCACTGGATTTTGTGTGGAGTCTTGAGGCATTTACTGTGCCAAGCCCTGCAATTAGGAGTTTACTTAATCCCCAATCCTCAGAGTGACAGCACTTAGAGATGGATCCCTATGGAAGTAATCAAGGTTAAACAAGGTCATAAGGATGGGGCCCTGATCCCATAGGGTTAGTGTCTTTTTTAAAAATTTTGTTTTATTTATTTATGTGTGTGTGACCAGCTCAGCCCACCAGAGGGGAGGGTTGGCTGGCCTGTGGTGCTGGGGGATTGAACCGCGGTCCCTGAGCTTTGCTAAGCTTGTTCTAAGTAGGTGCT
>NDGN011457754.1:0-11381 GCA_002564285.1 Tympanoctomys barrerae | reverse complement strand
TGGTGCTCTATCTTACCATCCTCCTTGGCTTTTCATGCTCCCAACATTTTCTTAAATCAAGTGACCTGTGGTGGATTAACTAATGGTCAACTTGCAGCACAAATCTGCACTGACTCAGCATGCTATTGGGTGTGGAAGGCCCACTTTAGGGCTGTTGCCAACAGTATAAAAGGAGAACTGGAGGGAAAGATGGTGTGCTGTTGATTCTCCTGGAGAAGCTTGTCATACTGGTTTTCTTGATATGAACTTGGCTATTCTCATCGTTGAAGATGCTCTGAACCTTGTTGTCACTGAAGATGGCTGTGGTTCTTTTCAGGGCACTCTGGTCCTTACTTGTAACTTCCTGACTGCAGCGCAGATCTCTCAGCCTGCTGGCACAGATCCTTCATCCCACTGGCACAGACTAGTTTCCACCACTGATTTTTGCAACTTCTCAGTGCAGATCCTTAATACAGACTTGATTAAGACATTGCCATGGGCTCTAGGACCCCTGTAGGAATTATAGACGACACTGCAATGGCCTCTAGGTCTTCAGCTAGACTCATGCAGGACAACGTCATGGGATCCAGGACCTTAGATGAATTCTTTAAGTCTCTTGTGCATGGACAGATCTCTTGTGCTCTCCTTCATTTGACTTGTGAGGTAAACATTATAATATAATTTTGTAAGTTGTCTATTCCCTTGTAAATCCTGAGTACAATATGAACTAATGTGCTCTGTCTGGATCCTTGCTTCCTGTGCTGTGATGTGGAAACGCTTTTCAGGGAGTAGGGCCATAGACATCCTGTAGAGTGATGTAGCTCCAAGCTTATAGCAGCACCATTCGCAAGAGTTAAATCTTGGAAATAGCCTCTATGTCCATTTACACACATGTGTTACTATTTTGCTATTAAGAAGGATAAGCTTGAGTCATTTGTGGGAAATGACTCAATGAATGTATTGTGAGATCATAATATTAAGTGAAATAAATCAGACATGCAAACTTAAATGCTGCATAGTCTCTCTTATATGAGAAACCCAAAATATAAAAAGCACAACAAAGGATAGACAATAGGAAATAGGGAGATAAATTTTCTGCCCATTGGAAGGGTAGCAAGAGGAGGAGGTGCAGTGAAGGAAGAGAGAGGGGGGTGAGAAGAGAATTAAGACATATAATGTTCATGTAACAACTTCCCATGAGGAAGTAGTCATTATGCACTATGAACATGCAATATGAAAAATAAAAATCAAGGGCTGGCGAGATAGCTTAGTGGACTAAGCACCTGCTTAGGCAAGCACAGGGACTGGGGTTTGATCTCCAGCACTACATGTAGCACTGGACCTGCTCTGGATTGCGTTGAGCTGGCCACGAAGACTGGGGATGGTGGCACATCCCTCAGTGCTAAGGAAGCTGAGAGAGGAGGGTCACTATGAGTCCAGGCTACATAGAGAAACCCTGCACAAAATAGATTTTAAAAAATTGAAAATAAAAGTTTTATTCTAAAAGAAAAAAGAGAAGGAAGGCTGTCAGACTGAGCTCCATTGTTACCTGCCCACCAGGATTACTGTCCTTCATTGCCTGGTATTCAGTTTCTTTAAGATTATTTTTCATATACTTCATCTGTTTTTTTTTAAGGAAGCACAATATTTGGCATTTCCATGGCATAATTTCCATGCCACCCTTACCGATGGGTATTTAGGTTGTTTCCTTTTTCTTCTTAACAAATAAATTTAATGAATATACTTCTAAACATCACCTCAGTTGCACTGGCTTTTGTACAAACAATGATTATTGAGATATATCAAAATCTATTTAAAAACAGCAACATTTAGTTCTCATTATGTAATTAGAATTGTGTGAGGCAGTGCATATTATCCCATTGAGAATTCTTAAAGAAATGATTTTCAAAACAACCTACAAAGTGAGAAAAGAGAAATTCATAGTCATACTCAGTTTATCCAATCCCTAAGAGGATTAGGAGTTAAAGGTAAGTGAAATTTTGGAAATCTGGAAGATAAAAAATTATAATAAAATACGATACAACTTCAGTCTACTTACACCACACTGAAATCATGACTATCATACACTTCCCAATTCTAATATAAATAGTAAAATTAAATAATTTAACATCTTATGATCTAAGAACAGCCTCATGGGTATTTATATTCTGTTGTGGGTGGGGGACATTGAGATCAATTGGGACTGGCAAAGGTCCTCAGGAGTTTATAGCTGAATTTGTCATGGATTTGGGTAAGCCTAGTAGAATGAGTCTTCTCCTTATAGTACTCTTGTAGAGTATATTTCAGGTGTGGATTCATGTCAGTTATGAGAGTCTGTTTCTTCAGAGTGATTTATATTCCTGTCCCTATTCTCCTGAGATCATTAGTTCCTAAAGGGCAGGAATGCTGTGTTCTTTAACTCCTGGCTAAGTATTGGATATGATTAATTAAACTGGATGTGCAAAGGGACTTGGGAGGGGCAGAAATTTTAAACCTCTTTCGGATGAGTTGGGATATTCTTAAAAATTTAATTTACAAAACCATTGAAAATGGCCATAGCCTGATGTGAAAGCCACATGTGTCTTTGTACTTACGGCTAGTTTAGAAATGTGAATATGGGCCAGGACAAATATAATACAAGGTGAAAGATGAATTAAAGGAGACCCCCAGTAACCACAAGGATAAAAGCATTCTTTTGGGGACTTATGGCTCTCTCAGCATATATCTTTGTTGGACTACGTATATATTACTAAACTCTTCACAGGTACATGGATAAATTTTAGACTAAGATGTAAACTATTGTCTTGCTTTCATGTTAGGCTGTTAAGATTTTTAGTACATTTTTTGAAAGGAAAAAGAAGTCCAGCTCTGGTTGTTTTGGATCTTCTTTTCCATTTAATATATTGTCACAAAACCAAAGACAGAAACAGTTAAAGTTAAAAGAATAAATACATATATCAAGTACTTACTCTTCAAATGTCACTTTGCTGGGGAAACTCAGGCTTTAGTTTTTGAAATGTTGATTACCTAGCCATAGTTTATTTTCTCTGAAATAGAATTTTCTTCAGGGGTTAAGATCATAAGCCCCAGAAGAATAAGATGGAAATTAAACTGTAAAGCACTTCTCAGATGTTTTCTTCACACTATAAATAATTCTTATTTGGCCATCTGAAAACTGATTGTGGAAGAAGCATAGCCCATGTCTAGCATGAGAGCATTTTCCAGAAGACTGGCTACACCTTGACAGAATTAACCTCTGAATTTAAATATTATTCATAATTTATGATTGCTATCCTTGCCCAGTTTTCAAGAAAGATTGATCTAAGAATGAAACATTTTCCCTCTTGTCTCTTATATGCATTGAAACAGTTGTGTTATAAAAATAAAATGTATGAGGGATAGCTAGATCTTTGTTTTCTACATGGATTACTGATATACCTCAGAGAATGGTGTGGCATAGGTTATAGGAACAGTGTACTAAAGAAGGGAAATGTATTATAAGACATATGTTGGTATTGTTTCCAAGTTTTTGAGTGTTTAGGGGGAAAATTCTTATATAAAATAGTGAAGAACACAGAGCTAAATACTTTTTTTTTTTAATCTTCTGACCTCTAAATGCAAAAGATTTCATTGTGGAATGTGCATTCTTTGCCAAATTTTCTTTCCTGATATATTTGGTATGTGGTTAATTTTATGAACTGCTTAAAATATAACAGCCTTCTATTTTGGTAACTCTTTCAGTAAGTCAGTAACAACTGAATTTAGGCTTTGAATAAAAGGATAATAAAGACAAGGTAATTTAAAAGTAAGTTCCTTAAATGATGGAAATGGATTATTTCAACATATTCTTTTTCTGCCAATGCATTGTACAACACATTGAAGTGGGAGTATCTCAGTATGATCCCCGCAAGGTACGGAGAAATAGAGCCACAGTATCGTAGACATTGTATATGTGTACGTGAGAGTGTGAACAAGGATAAGGACATTTTAGTGATGACTGATACCATGTAATTTAAATATGTATTCAATTGCATTTCATTGGAATAAAGAAATGTGTTATCAAACACTTTAAAACACTGTGTACTACTTTATTCCTGATTTCTACTGTATATGTAACATTAAGGTGAGAAATTAGTACTCGGATAGAAATAAATCTTATTAACTTAAAATATTTAGATTTTTGGGCCAGAGAGATGGCTCAATGGAGTAAGCACTTCCCTGGCAAGCACAAGGGCCTGAGTTCAATCCTCGATTCCACCAAAAAAAAAAAAAATTAGATTTTTTTAACTGATTGCATGAAGGAAATCCTGGCTTGAGCTGTTTGGTCTCATCAGTTCATCATATTTGACTTAGTCACCTGAAGAGTCAGTCAAAGTCATTGGCATCATCTGGTTTATGCATCAGGTCAGGAGAGAACACTGATTTTCAAAGGATGAACATGGAAGCCCCGTGTTTCTCTGGGTGTGCCTTGGGTGTCGCCAAAATGAAGCAAATGGGAAGTTCCTTTCTCTACCCAGGCTTGCACTAGAGCATTCCCATGTTTATTTTTTTTATTTACTAGGGCTCTACAAAAATCTTCTTTTGGAAAAAAGAAGATATTTGCAAGCCCATGATGTAGATCATCAACTGAGGCTTAAAAAAAAACCTCTCTCTTTTCCTATTAAAAATTCATCCATGGGTAAAACTGAAATATAAATGGAACTACCTATAAAATCAGCACCAAAAGCACTATAATAATTCATAATTGCTATAGTTATTAATAGCATATCATTAATGATGCACACTAAGGGATGTAGCAGAGGAACAATAAATTATAGGTTATGTCTAATTCTCTTTACCTCTCTCCAACTATTTCTTCTAATTTTAGAAAGCAGATAGAAAAGCAAGTGAGTGAGAGAGTGGTACTATTTAGGGGATAATCCTGAATCTGTTCGAATTTATCTAAGAAGGTAAATCATGAGTATGACTGACAGTTTAATTATTACTATTAAAATTATTCTAACACTACTCATTTTACTAATAACATCATAATGGTTGAGAATTTTGTATGATAAGGAACAGGAAAACATTACATTGATTTTAAAGTATGAAATTTCTGGATTGCAAGGAATAGTATTCCACTGAGGATACCTTAGTTTTTGAAGTAAAAAGGTCTTTAATATGTATTTATTTTAAAAATAATAATCTCCATGGAAGAAAACTGACATAGCAAGAAAGAACCATCCTTGGAAGATGACTAGAGAGTCTGTCTCACAGGGTTGGTGTGAGAATCTCATGAATCCTGGGAGAGCCACAAAGGCCCCTTTCCTCTCCTGGAAAGAAAGGGAGAAGGAGGCCTGGCTGGGAGAAACGAAATCAAAGTAGAATATCATGGAGACCTACAGGAAAGTGAGATTCATGATCAACACACTTACAATCAAGAAAATGGGGATTTGTACTTGTGTTAGTTGATACATTTTGTCAACTTGGCTGAATCAGCTCCGGCAGATCTCAGCGTGGGGGCTAGCCCTGTAGGTGGACAGGGCCCAGGAATTGAGAAAGACAGGAAGCTACCCTTCCTGGTTTCCTGCCGTCCTGGCCCGCTTCTGTGGAGAAGTCCCAGTCTTTGGAGGAGCTTGATCTTGGCAGCCACACCACTTTGGAGGAGCTCTGATCTTCACTGTGGAGTGCTGGTCTTTGCAGTCAGTGTAGAAGGAAGAGAGAGGCTTGATGGACCAGCTGCTGCTCTTCCTCTGCTCTTCATTGTTTTCTGTCACATGAACTGCTGTTGTTTGCCTTGGAGCCAGTGTAATATGGACTGAACCCTCCAGTAACTGTGAGCTAAATAAACCTTTCCTTCCTTCATTTTGAGGGTCGGGTATTTGTCCCAGCAATGAGTAAAAAGTAACTAAGACAGTACTGTTGCTGGAACTGAGTAGGCAAAGGCTGTGTCTTCAGGATTGTGAATGACTGATTTCCACTAAAACTGTTGTACACTCACAGAGCCAGCATGCTGGGTTCACAGGGCAAGTAAGCTCAGCCTGACAGACATTACTTGGGACAATGATAAGTGCGGAATACCTCCAATCCACCCCAACCCCCTTGGTGACTATGGGTCTGTTGGTAGAGTAAGAAGTTAAGAGGTGAAAACTTCAGAAGGAAAAATGCTTCGAGGACAGGGGAGATAGCTCAGACCCAAGTTTGAACCTGGTACTGCATGTTGTACCATCCCAGGAACCATAGGTGTGCTGTGCTGTGTGGATCATGGGAACCAGGTATATCCCAGCTCTGGGGAGGCTAAAAACTGGAGGATCACTATGAGTCTGAGCTTTGTAGTGAGACCCTGTACCAAATAAATAAATAAATGATTCAAATTTTTTTTTTTTAAGAAAGAAAATGCTTCTAGACCTCTTGACTTTAGAGCCAAGATTTTTGAAGATTTCCTGAGTTGTTACTTCCTGTGGCACACAGAAATCTACGTGGCCAACCCAATACCCTTAGATTGGTAGCACTTTCTCTGCAGCATTGTCAATCAATATTTATTTTTAAGGGCTGGCCAGATAGCTGAGTGGACTAAAGTACCTGCTTAGGCAGGGTGCAGGGACTGGGGTTTGATCCCTGGCACTACAAGCCATGCTGGCCCCACCCCTGGGGCACACTGAGACAGAGATTGATACTGGGTTTGGTGGCATGCACCTGTAACCTCATGCTTGGGAGGCTGAAAACATGAGGATCACTAGGAGTCTGATCTATGGTAGTGAGATCCTGTAGACCCTATACTGAATACATTGAAAATTATTTTTAAAAGAAAGATTAAAGGTTGAGAAACTGCAAGCCCCTGAAATTAATAACAGGGATTATAATTCCTGTTATTGAAGTTTTTCTTCAAAATGTGAAAACACTTGTCTAAGATATGTTAGAGTAAGTGCATGCTATGTGTGGAAGAGAAGGAAATAGCTCACAAGGCATGAAGAGAGCCTTCTCTAAGTATAACATGTGACCCTCATCCAAAATGCACATCACATTTTCAAGAAGTGGGGTAATATCATTGTGAACTTCAGCTTCAGGGTATCCAGAAAGCAGTCCAAGGTGGATCTGGGTGTTTGCTTGCCTGGAGTGCACTTCTGGTGGAGGAGGAGGAAGAGGCCTGGCCCTGCTGCACTGACAGCAAGCTTGTTTGTTTCTTGCCTGTCAGGTTTTGCGTTTTACTTGTGAGAGCCTGAATTTAGCAACACTGGCCATGTCTATATGACAGTGGAACTCTGATTCACCCAAGGGGGCCAGAAGCCAGACACAGTGTCTTGGTAGTCTGTTCAGGAGGCCAAACCACAACTTCTGAGGCAACAAGTCCAGGGAGCTAAACCACAGCCAGTGCAACACTAGTAGTGAGAATATTTTTAGTGACTATCAAGGTCCTTCTGTTTTCCCCAACTTCTAACTCAGGGCCAATCAAAGAAAGGCAATCTGCTCTCTAAACCAGTTGCATAGGATGCTCTGCTGCTAGGCAGCCTGCCTCCACTTTTCCATGGCAACAGTCTCCAGTCAGAGTACACCTGAAGCTTTCCTTTCTCTTCCACCCCACTGTCTGCCTTTGAATCTCTGCTTCATGCAAATGAAATAAAGGGGCTGACTCCCTCAATGTGGCAAGCTCTGAATAAATAGCCTGCTTGTTTTCACTTACTTACACATTCTATAGTGTATACACTTGTTCTTATGAAACAGTGATGTTTAGTGTATTCAACTACCAGTGAATAAAATGACTACACCACAGTGGGACTGCTTTAATCATGTATCCCTGAGGTGTTTCAAAGTCCTACTTGAAGAACCAATGATTTTGGGATCACAGGATCTTTTAAAAAATAATTTTATTTGGGTATAATTTATGTACTATATAATTTACTCAGTGAAAGTGTATGGTTCGATTATTTTCAGTAAATGCACATGTTGTTCCACCATTACCAAAGAACAGTTTTGAAAAAATTTTATCACCCAAAAGTTTTGTCATGATTACTTGTGTTTATGTTTTCAGTCCCTCACATTAATCTTTAGATAATTGAATTTTCTAGAAATTTTATACAAGTGGCATTATTTAAAAAGCAGTGTTCATATCTGATCTTTCCAATTAGTATAGTATTTTAATGTTTATTCATGTTGTAATGATACAGGGAAATGAAATTCCCAGCCTGAAAGATACCTTGGATGAGTTCATGTTCTCTAAAACCAATGAATGAATTTTATAAATAATGGAGGTTAAGAGCAGAATATACTTTCTGTTATATACTTTCTGTCTCAGAAAGAGACAGTAGGGAACCTGAGTAGGTTGCCCAGGAATCTGCCTTTTCTAGGAAGTTTTATAGAGCAAAACCATGTGGTGAGGGGGGGTCTAAGGTGGAAAACATGGGAACTTGTACATGTGGTGGGACAAAACTATGATCAACCAATAAGATTACAAACACAATTGCTCAAGTAAAATTGATTACATCCAGGATAGGATGGGGAAGTGAGTCATGTAGCAAGTGGATATTAATATAGAACAGTCGCTTATCCTGTAGGGGATGGGTTAGTGACTGTTCCTGGTTTCCTCAAGGTGATTATCAATCCTGGATGCTTATCTTTAGGGAGGTAAGCATTTATTTGATCTTTTGTCTTGAGGTTTGGCCCACAACAGGAGTGCTTGTCTCTCTCACAGTTGCAAGGTATCTTGCCTTCTATACTGGTTCCATTTGAGGGCCTAGCTCTGTCTGACTGCCTGCATGTATCAGAAATTTGTTTCTATTATTACTACTGTGTATTGCAGTGTGTAGTATTCTAAACTATGTTTATTCATTTACCAGGTCATTGACATTCGACTTAAATTTCTAGGCTGTCGTGAATAAAGCTGCTACAGATATTCACATGTAAGTATTTTTGTTGGTATTGGGAGTCAAACTCAGGACTTGGTGCTTGCAAGGCAGGCGCTGTGTCACTGAGCCATCGCCCCAGCCATTCACCTACATGTCTTTGTATGAATTTCATTTGTCTTGGGTAGATGGAAGGCATTAAATTATTAGATCATATAATAAGTATGTGTTTAACTTTTTAAGAAATTGCCAAATTGTTTTCCGTTTTCCATTCTCACCAGCAAAGTGTGAGGGTTTTAGCCATACCACAGCTGTACCAATACTTGTTATTCTCTTTTTTTTTGATGATAGTTATTTTAGTATTAACTTGTATTTTGCTAGTGACTTGCAACATTGAGCATCTTTTTATGTGTTTCTTAGCCACTCATATATCTCATTTGGTGAAATATTTTAAACCTTTGCCCATGTTTAAGATAGATTTTCTTTAATCAATTTTTAGTTCTTCATGTAACTTGCATACAGATTCTTTAGCAGATATTACTTGCAAATGTGTTCTCCTAGTCTGGTTTATATTTCATTTCTTAAATATATCTTTTTAAAATGTAAAGGTTTAAATTCTGATGAAATTAAATTTCATCACATTTTTCTTTAAGGACCATGTTTTGCTGTTGTTTTAAAGAAATCTTTGCCTTACTCAAGACCACAAAAGTGTTCTATATTTTTGTTAGTCTAAAATCAAGTTTTATAGTTTAGCTTTTCTATTTAAGTCTGTGATCCACTGTGAATTGGTTTCTGATCAGAGTGTGAAGTCAGGCCTATGTGCACTTTTTGTTCACAAATATCCAATTGTCCTGTCACCATTTGTTAAAAAGGTACGCTTTTCGATACTGAATTAGCTGGACATCTTTGTTGAAAATCACTGGACTATGAATGATTTGGTTAATTTCCAGATATTCTGATCTGTTTCATTGATCTAAATCACATTGTCTCAGTTACAATAACTGTATAGTAAATTTTAGAGTCAGGTAGACTAAGTCATCCAACTGTATTTTTTTTTTCCAAAATTGTTTTGGCTAGCCTAGGTCTAAGCATTTTAGTCAGTTACCTAATTATGCAGTCTTCCAAGCTGCTTTAGCATGAGAAGGCTCAGCCTAGTGGTGCAGGTTGGTAGAGCATCAAAAGTGCTCGATACCTGGGCAGGAGCAGCCACAAGGAACAACTATAGCCAGGTCTCTTGTGTCTGCTTGCACAAGTGGCAAAGAAGTAATGATCCCCAGGGGCTGGATACACCTTGAAGAACTTTGGAGCATCTCATTAGCAGACCTGAAGAAATGATGGTTGAGAGAATTGGGCACTCACCACTTTCAAAGTACTTTACACAGATAATCAGAATTATACATAAAGAAGGTGTGGTTGCTTCTTCTGTTGTATCAGTGAAGAAACTGAAGTTGAGAGAAACTAGGTAAAGTATATTATGAACTAATGCCAGAGGTAGTGTGCAAACCCAGGATTTTGGACTCTACAGCATTTCTTGTAGCTATTCTGTTGCACAGTTCTTATCTGCCCTCCTAAAAACATTGAGGAAAGGAGAAGGTACTCAAGAGGACTTATGAGGGGAGGCTGACAGACTAGTGTTCAGGAAAGGGTTAACACAGCAGCCTGAGACATAAAAGGATTTCTTGCTGAGTTGGCTGGCATGGAGAGACTTGCATTCTGGAAAGTTCACACCACCTTATTAATATGAGGGCTCATTGTCCCCAGACTATACGATGTGGTTCATACTGAACACTGCTGCTCACTGTTTTCCTTTCTGGAAAAACACCATTTTCTTTCTGGTAACCTGGGAACTTGGTACACTCTCAGCAGAGCATGCTTATGTGAACAACCTCAACAAAAACAGCCTCTAATGAACTTCCTGGGCACACAGCATTTCCCACCTGCTGTTGATTCAACACTGGGGGAATTAAGTGCATCCTGTGTGAGAGGAAAAGATCAGGGAGGATTCTTGGTTTGTATCCAGCTTCCTCTGGACTTTGCCCTTTGCACATTTTTCCTTTGCTGATTTTGGTTTTTCATCTTTATGTTATAATACACCTTAGGTATGAGTATGACTATATGCTGGATCTTATGATCTCTCCTAGCATTTGGTATATTCTTTGAAAAATAACTGAATAGGAAATCAATTAGAAATTTCAAGTGAAGAAAATAAAAACCATGTGGAAAATTTGGAAATGATTATTAAAAATCAGAGTAAAGTAGATGAATCGTTGCATAAATGGAGCTATCTTCAATATTAAGTTCATATTTACAGTGTTACCCCTGTGCCGTGCCACTCTGCCTTGCAGCCAGATGATTATGGGCTGAAACCTCCATAAACTGTGAGCTAAATAATCCCTTCTGACCTTAATTTTGGCGTTGGGTATATTTGTCTCAGCAATGAGAGAAAAGTAAGCAAGACACCCTGTCAGTATTAAAAGACTAAAAAGTAGGGAGTACAAACTCTGCTGAAAAGAAGCTATATATGGTTCAGTAAAATATATAGTACACTTTTATCTTATAGGCTTTAATGGGAGAAAAAGAACT
>NDGN011457750.1:0-16342 GCA_002564285.1 Tympanoctomys barrerae | reverse complement strand
AGCCCATGACACAGCCCTGCATGGGTGCATCAGTCCTGAGCCCATGACACAGCCCTGCATGGGCGCATCAGTCCTAAGCCATGACACAGCCCTGCATGGGTGCATCAGTCCTGAGCCCATGACACAGCCCTGCACGGGCACATCAGTCCTGAGCCATGACACAGCCCTGCATGGGCGCGTCAGTCCTGAGCCCATGACACAGCCCTGCATGGGCGCATCAGCTCTCTCCACCATGAGTATTTGTGGTACTGTTTCGTGTGCCATCAGAAACAAACCCCTTCCTTGCTCTTGCAGGATCCACATGTGAACGCATTTTTCCAACAGTGCCAAAAAAGAGAGAAAGACCTGTCTCAGTCACCCACCTCGAATTTTGTCCGCTCTTGTAAGGTAACAGGACATGCAAGTAGCTTCAGTAGCTTTCTCCGGGGTAAAAACAGGCAAATAGACCTTTCATTCCCCGCTTAGTAGCAAATAAAGAGTTGATTTGTGTTAAAGATATTAAAGTATCCTGTCAATTCAGAGAGTAAGGCATTTAACTTTGCAATTTTTCAATAGCTGGGTCTGTTGAGTAGAAAGAACAAACATCAGTTTTTTTTCCAAAATAAAGATGACAGAAAAAAGAATCTACTATTGTATTCTACTGTGCGTGCGTGCGTGCGTGCGTGTGTGCGTGCGTGCGTGTGTGTGTTGCTGGGAATTGAACTTGGAACCTTGTCCTTCCCACATTCCCTTCAGGCCCACACACCAAGCTCAGCTCAATGAAGAGCAAGCAAATAAAGGCGGGCTGTGGTATTCATACTCCGGTTCTAAAACACACCAGCAGAATGTGCTCCACCATTTTTTATTTATTCATTGCACAAATTTAACTTATATGCATTTATCGTGGACAACATGATGTGACGCTGTCTAACAGCTGCCACGTCTGTCTGCACCGGCCCGTGCACTTGGCATATAACCCTCCAGGTTCACCGGTGCTGCTGCAAGTAACAGCATTTCCTTCCTTTCTGAGACTGAAGAGTGGATTGCTGTGCAAATGCATGGCATTTTCTTATCCCTCCCCCCGCTGATGGGTGCTCATGTTGACTCCATATAGTAGCTATTATGCGTACTAGTGCAGCTATTTTTTGGCATCCTGATTTCATGTCCTTTGAGCATTCACATAGTAATGGATTTGCTATTGTGTGGTGTTTTATTTTAAACTTGTTGGGGCGCCTTCAATACTGTTTTCTGTAATGGTTGTACTAATATAAATTCCTACCTGCATTGTGCAAAGGCCCTTTTTTTCTCCACATCTTCAACAATACTTGTCATTTGTCTTTTGTCTTTGTGTGCTATGTATAAAAACCAGGGCTCCCACACTGAGCTACTTTCATTGTATATTTGAGACAACTTTTTAAATTGCTACATTGCCCAGGTTGGGCTAGAATTTAAGACTCTCTATCCTCATCCTCCCAGAATGCTGAGACTATCCACGTATGCCACCATGCCTGGCTTCATTTTTCTTATAATAATAGCCATTCTGAGTTTTTATTTTGTTTTGTTTTGTTTTGCTATTTTTTTGGTTTTTGTTTGTTTTTGTTTTGTTTTGTTGTTTGTTTGCTTTGTTTTATGTTCTTTTGTTTTGAGAAAAAGTCTCACTATGTAGTGCAACTGGCTTGGAACTCACTTATGTCGCCCAGGCTGGTCCTGAACTAGTAGTGATCCTCCTGCCTCAGCTTCCCAAGGGATTACAGACCTGTGACGCTTTCTCTGGCTAACAATAGCCATTCTAAGGAAGATGAGGTGATAATCTCACTGTGGTTTTAACTTGCATTTCTGTGATGATTAACAAATATTAATAAATATTGAGCAGTTTTTTCTTTACCTGATGCTCATATCTGGTTTTTTGTTTTAGAAATAGATAATTAGACTTTTTACCTATTTTTTAATTGTGTTGTCTGTTTATTTGCTATGGCGTTGAGTGCCTTTTATATTTTAGATACAGAGCTCTGCAAATATTTTCTTCCACCTCATAATTTGTCTCTTTCTTGATTATTCCCTGTAATCTGTCTCTTGATTATTCCCTGGCTATGGAGAAGCATTTAGTGTGAGGTGCTCTAGTTTCACTTTGTTTCTGAACTTTTACAGTCATATCCGAGAGAGAGAAAGAGAGAGGGAGAGAGAGAGAGAGAGAGAGAGAGAGAGAGAGAGACCTTTGTCTACATCAATGTCCAAAAATTCTCTCCATGTTTTCTAGAAATTTTAGAACTTAGTTCTTGAATTTAATCTTTAATCCAGAGCATATTATAAGTTTAATGGTATCTTTTTCCTGCCAATTTCCTACAGAATTTGTTGAACGTGGACAAGATTCATGCAATCATGAGTTTTCTGCCTATAATCTTGAATCAGCTCTTCAAAGTTTTGGTACAAAATGAGGAAGATGAAATAAGTGCAGCTGTCACCAGGTACCCAAAACACAACCCTAGCAGGAGAGGTCTTATAATCTTGCCTCCATGTAATCTGATTACTTGACTTTAACTCAGTAGTCATGTACTGGTATAGGCTTATACTGCATTTGAATATTTGCCTTAAATTTAAGAATTTATCACTCTTGAATTTTTATCTTCTAATCACCTATTAAGAACATTCACAAAATGTTAGACTTCTTTTACTTTGTGTTTTAAAAGTAATTTCTTTAGAAACATGTAATTGAAAGATAATGTGGAAAGAACTCATTTATGACTTATGTCCCAGTTTCCCTCCCTGGGGAAATATATTTACGGGATTGCACAATACATAATTTTTTGTTACTGACTAACATGCATCATAATGCTCCAAAGATCTATCCAGGTTGTTCATCCATCAATAATCTATTCCTTGTTGAACATTATTCTCTAGTGTGAAGATACCTTAGTAAATTAACAGTTCACTTATTGCAAAACTTCTGAATTGTGTTTGGGGTGGGGCTGGAATAAACCCATAAATACTCCTGAAAATTATGCCAAGCAGCTGTAACATTTCACAATCCCATATGAATTTTTTTAAATAATAAATAATTTAACTACCTTCTTTTTGAATTTGATTGTACTGATCAAATCACTGATATGCGTGGTGAGGAACACACAATTTCCTACTATAGAAGTGGAATCTTCAACTAATGATTTACTCATACATTCCTGTTGGTAATTTTTGAAAGTTAGACTTCATATTCTGGAGAATGCATTACTATTGACATTGAAGGGTTTATAACATCTTCCTTAGAGGCATATTGACTTTTCAGAAATTAGGGTTTTAAAATTAAAGTGTCTCGAACAGTTTCAAAGCCAGTTCTTGACACAGATTAAAAGTAAGTTTGTAACCAGCTTGGCAATTTAGGAAGACCTTGTGTCAAAAAATACCACAAAACTACATCTCAACCTAGTGCCTTTGCCCAAAGTAATGTATTATGCTGATAGGTTGGAAGGCAAGCCTCTTTAAAATAAAATATGACTTTAATCAGAAGCTAGAAGACTTCATTTTTGATTAGCTACTAAACATGATTCCTTTTCCAAGAAGATAGCGTCAGCAAATGCACAAACTCTAACTGGCACATTCAACGAGAGCACAGTCTCCCGTGGGCTATCAAAATCAAAAGACATCACTTATAGCTTCGTGTTCAGGAGTTCGAAGATCAGAAATGCATCAGAGATATTACACATATTACACATAATAAATGCCCCTACCATGGAGTAAAGAAAGCCAGAGAAAGCAGGAAAACTGCTCATTCCTTCATTCCTTCACTCGTTCCCACACTCGCCAGCTATTCCATGCCCAGTTTACCAGGCACTGTAACGACCAAGTTGGCCTTCTTCAGAAAGACCACTGAGTACTTTTGCTTTTGCAGGGTTCTGGCCGACATTGTAGCCAAATGTCACGAGGAACAGCTGGACCACTCTGTCCAGGCATACATCAAGGTATGAAACTCCCCTCGATGCTTGTTCCTGTCCCCGTGTCACCTGCTTGGTCTTGTTTCCCACCTCCAACCAGGGGGAAGTACTTTGCCTGTAGCTGAACAGCACCCATCCTAGTCAAAACAAGAATCCCCCTTAGTGGCCTTCTGCTGCTTTGCACTAATGGGCAGGAAGTATTGCTTAAATGTATGAAGGCTGTGTGTCTATGCAAATGATTATTAAAATGGGGAGAGAGGAGCAAAAAGAAAAAACTGAAGAGTTGTTCTGAAGTCATCGTTCCCAACATGTGAAGTTCCTACGCTAAGATACAAGAGACTTTTTGCTATGAGTTTGTTGAATGTGCTGTGTTTCTTTCTGTAATGTTTTCTTAGCTGTTCTTATTGTTTTTCTCAGGCATTATTTCATTTTCCCAGTTACTGTATATCTGTACCTGCTTCTGGTATGTTAAGTCCTTTCTCTTCGGGCATGAAGCACCGTCCATCCCATCAGTCCACTGCTTCTTCAGCGCTCTCCGTCCAGTGTTCACTTGGAGACATTCCCATTCTCATTCCCAGTCGGCCTGTGAATCACTGCCAGTGAACTTGTGATGCTGTTTGCATTCCATAGCTCCTCCTAAGTGTCCTCTCACTGACTGAAAAGACAGAGCCCATCCCAAAATAAATTAGAGTATCTTAGATCACTGTACAACACACACAAGACCTACATTTCTATTTGCATAGATTATACCTGTTCGAAATATGGCCTTTTTAACTGAAGAGAATATACTCTGATAATATATATAGATATGTGTACACTTATAAATTATAGATGTTTGGAAATGTTAGCTAGAGAAGAATTATCCTAGGAGCTTGGTTTCTAAAACAATAGTTATGGTTGCTGTTACCACTGCACCTATAAAAGAATAGAACTAGAAATTACATTCTTTAGTAAGCTCTGAGATGCCATCTGTGAGGAGGTTTTTCATGACAGTCTTATATCTATGCATTTTCTACATGCCAAAAATGTTGGCCATCTTCCCAAAATACAAAACATTAGTATGTGTCCTTCTTTAAAATAGTCTATATCCCGAAAAGTTACTTCACAGTGATTTTCCTGAGGGATAGTTTTACCTGATAAGACCCACTTTTCAATTGCAAAAGGCCAGTCCCAACTACAAATGGCTTTTGAGTTTCCCTCTGTGGCACACGGGGGATCACAACTTGCTTTTATAGGGACTGATGGGCTGGGGAGATAGCTCAGTGGCCTAAGCCCCCAGTATAATAACGTATGCCCATAGTTCCAGCACTGGCGAGGCTGAGACAAAAGGATCACTATGAGTCTGAACAAAGTAGCAAGACCCTATAACTAACTAATTAATGAAATATATAGGGATTGATGACTTTACCACTGAACAAAGTTACCTGACAAACGTCAATGTTTCTCAATACTTGACCCAATTTTCCATTCCAATGTCCCCATGAGAGGAAAAAATAATTCCTTAACCCATTTCTCACACAAGCAGCCTTCTTGCAGTACCAGCATTCTTTTCCTCTCTCCAGTGAATTTGTTGGAAATTAAACTGAGAACTCTCTGGCACTGTGACTGTCTGACATAGGCAAGGTTGGGTCCTTGGGAGGGCCTCAGAGCCTCAGATATTCTGTGATAATATTGCAGAGATACTTGGAGATGCAGCTTCGCGTGGTCTTCGCTTTTAATCAGAACATGTGAAGTCTCCTGGCAAGACCATTTGACTTTATAATATGAAATTGATTGCTTTGTTTTAATGTGGCTTAGGTTCATTTATGTAGAAATTCAGGTTGACAGCAATTCCTTGGGATACTTAAAAACATACTTTAAATATCTAAAACAAATACTTCCTAATAAAACCTCAGTTTCCTTGAATTTTACTCTGGAAAGAAAGCTACACCAGCAAGAGAGAGACTAGGCTGTTATATTAAAGGTTAAGTTGCTAACTTGAGCAGCCAACCTCACTAAACCTGTTTCCAGTTTTGTGACATAAGGTGGGATGGGCCTAAAGGGCCCCAAGCTCTGTGACTCTGTGGGTGCATCCCTCTGATGCTGCACAGGCAGCAGCCTGACCTTGGCCAGAGTTTGAATTATTTACTCGAGCTGGAGAAATCTATTTTTTAACATCTAGGCAGATATTAATGGCCACACCAAGAAACATGGTGAAAGCTGATGGGCTGGTTCCAATGCCTACTTGGATATATTCAAAAGATGTGATATTCAGTGTAGTGAATATTATTTCAAAAGTAATAAAACACCATTTCAAGTTCAGTGGCGCAAAATGCTGCTAACTCACTCCATCTACAATATCCAACCTGCACACACGTCTCTCAAAAAAAAAAATGTGTACTAAAGTTAGTCTAAGTAAAGGCCATGGATGCCAGTGATTTGTAGTGGTTCTATGAGTCAACATTTTTTAATAAGAATATTTCAGCTGTGGTTGAAATACCTTCTGCCTCAGTAACTGCATGGGATGAAGCAGTGGATGACATTGCCTCTGCATGAGGCATGACCCACACAGGGAAGAATTGTGTTGCTCTTGGTTTGAGCTGGTTTCATGTGTCATTAGATTTGTCTTTTGCCTTGGAGATGAGCTTTCAAAGCTCCTGCCCCAGCTGTGGTGCTGGTGTGCGACAGAATTCACAGAAGGAGTGACAGATCCAGAGTGAATATGCTTCTGCGCGGAGCCAGTCTCCTGCCTGCCTGCCTTCCCACTTATAGTAAAGTTGAGGCAAACCCAATTCTAAAGTAAAATATTGTAATTTAGTAACAAGCTTTTCATGTTTAAAATATGTGCGTGTTCTTAAAAGACACAAAGCAGTTCCGAATGAGCCTAGTTGAGCCATTCTGTACTGCCCAATAATCTTTCACGGCAACAATGTCAGCAGCGTTTGTTATCATACCAATGACTGGCATATGTGAAGCTAGAGACAGTCGTGACTGCGTGTGGGATGGTAGGCCCTGGGCTTGTGGGGAGCTCACCTACCTGCTTGCCTCTGGAAGGCACCTGCTTCCCCACTTGGCCATTTGAGTGGGTGCTCTACCCTTTCAGGATGAAGAGCTGCTACCATGCCAACTGTTACGAGTGGAAGGAAGAAGGGCACTGTCCTAAGTAAGTGGGTCAAAGCCCTCTGTGTGTCCTTGAACATGCTAAATGGCTCCCTGGCTCTTTCTCTTGATTTCCACAAAGAGTTTCCAGGAGGGCTTAGGTGAGCATGTCTCAACTCGTACAAAGTCCTCACTAAGCACAGGCGGGTACCACTGTGATCGCTGAGTCTTCATGGATTTCATGACAGAATCTGGCATGAAAAGATAACTTTGAGAAATCAGTTCATTTGGCATAATTTCTGAAGCTTTGGTTTGTTTTTTGTTTTTGTTTTTGTTTTTGTTTTTTAAGAGGGATTAATGTTGTTCCCTTTTCAAATTTTCTTCAGTTTGTGTTCAAGACCAGCTCATACAAGGAGAGAACGATACATGAAGAACTGGCTAAGAATGTGACTGGTCTCCTCAAGTCAAATGACTCCACAACAGTAAAGTATGTCCTAAAGGTAAGGAGTTTAAAGACTGCCCATCAAGTGTTAAGGCTAAGGGTAGATCTCTCCCACTCCTGGAAGGTCACAGGACTTACTGATTCCATAGATCATTTCCAACATAAACTTTTGAAACTACAGCATATAAAAATAGTAAGCAAAGAAAATCTATTGTAGAAGACCCTGAAAAAAAAAATAGGATGAGTTCACGTTAAGTGCCTTGGCCTAAAGGCACAAGGAGTAAAAATTGAGAACAATCGAAAGCATTCGAAAATGTCAGGTGTGGGATGAAGAGAGTTTGTCAGGTCCTTTGCCACAGTAAGAGGAAAAACATAAAGGAAAGGATCAATAATGTATTAATGAGCACCCAGGACACAGAGAGGAAGTGCAGCCACTTTTCCATCTAAAACAATATATTGAAATATATGGAGTTATGTAGAGAAAACACAGTGAGGGCTGAGAGTAGGGCTCGGGGACTGTGTGCTTGCCTAGCGTGGCCAATGCCATGAGTTTGATCCTGAGCCCTGCCAAAAATAAAAAAAAATAAAATAAAATACTGTGGGAAGTTTATAAAATAATGCTAAATTATCAGGCAATCCTGGACTCGGTTCCAACCTAAATTTAATTATCTATTATGACTTGACAGATGAGCAATTGGTTAGTAAACAGCTACAAAGAGAACCCAGGATCAATAAACACTGACATGAATTTACTAAAATTAAATCATCATAAGCCATGTGATTTGTTTCAATTAACCATATATCTATATCATCTATATATATACTTGTATCTATACCTATATCTATATCAATTTCATCCCATTTGTTCAACAAATATATTCCAAATGCCCCCTCTCCAATAAGCATTAAGGATATATTAGAAAACAAAATAACAGTCCCTGCCCCTGGGGACTGACTTAGTTATTTTTCTCTCATTTCGGAGACAAAATACCCAACACCCAAAGTTAAAGGAAGGAAAGTTTACTTAGCTACCAATTCGTGGAGGTCTCGGGCCATCTTCAGCTGGCTCTAAGGCATGGCAGCAGCAAAAGTAGCCAAAGGGGGAGGGAGAGAGGGAGGGAGGAAGGCAGTGGAAGGGAGAGGAAAGAAGAGGGAGAGAGAGGGAAAAAGGGAGAGGGGGAGAGAGAGAGAGAGGAGAGGAGAAAGAGTGAGCTCTTTCTATCCCTTATATCATATGCAGGCTATCCTTCCTGGGGCAGGTGTAGCACTCACACACTTAATCCCAGCGTTGGACCATGAATCAGTCACAAACTTTAGAATCAGCCACACCCAAAATGTACCCCCCACAACCTCATGAGGCTTTGGGGGACATCCCCACACAAATGATAGCAAGGCACTTACCTTCTACAGGGGGATAAAAGCAATGGCCTGCAGCTATAGATGGCTGATGAACCATGTGGTAGGTCAGCAGGTGGGAAGCAGTCTTAGATGAGAATCCGCAAAGTGGGAAGGAGGAACTGGGCACGCTCAGGACTGGGTGAGCTGTACAGCCTCAGGTAGGGGGAAGGCAAGATGTACAGCATCAGGTAGGGGGAAGGCAATGCCGGGCCAGAGTGGGTCGGAGCACTGGAGCTGACTGCAAGGGGATCCTAGAGGGAGTGGAGGATGTGGAGGAAAATGCCTTGCTTAGGTCAGAGGCAGCAGCACAACGGGAAGGTTCTTCAAGAACCAAGAGGAAAAAGGGCCTTTTCTGAGACAATGAAGAAACTAAAATGCCTGACATATACTTTCATGCGCTTTCACCATTACATCGTTGACAAAGATCACCATTTGGTTTCAAGTAATACATGCTAGGATAGCAATGTTGTGGAACTACATATTGTAAACACTGAATTTTATTATTGTATGAGAGAATGACAAATTCTTTATTGTATTTTCTTTTTCCTGACAGCATTCCTGGTTCTTTTTTGCAATTATGCTAAAATCAATGGCACAGCACCTGATTGACACAAATAAAATTCAGGTAGGATCATAGGTAATACTGTAATGTAATATTATCTAGCAATTATTCTGATGAACATGTTCTCATTAGCTTCATTTTTATTGCCTTTGAAAATCCTAGCAATTCATGGTAATTGCTTTTTCGGTAGGAGAAATGGTGATGTAGGTGAGGCAGAGCCCACCCAGAAGCAGATTCCAGGACAAAATTAGGAATACAAATGATTACTGGGGAAACAAAAGTGGCAAAGGACAAAAGGGACAGAAAATGGAATAGGGAGGTCTGATACCTGTGAAAGACAACAGAGGAGGTAAAAGGACCAGCCACACAGAGCTGCCAGTGAGCAAGGCTTAGCCAGGCCAGTGAGCAGTGTGTGAGCGAAGGCTGCTCAGGAGGCCCATCGTGGGCAGATGGCCTGGCCCTAGGACTTCTGCCAGCCCCTGAATGGGAGCAGCTGGCAAGCAGAGGGCTGCACTGGCATGAGTGTTTGAGCAGATCCCAAGCTGGACTCTTCCCAGTTTATTCCATCCTAAGGGGGCATCTGAGCCAGGGGCACTGTGGGTACCCAGCCGGAGGGCCACTTGGCACATTGCAGGTGTTCCTGGATTGGCTCCCACTGACCCCTCATCCTGAAAGCAAGCAGATGAAGGAAGCTGAGATCAACTACAGCTGCTATCATGACAGATGGACTCCTAGGGAGCCTGGGCACCTTCGTCACACCCCTCCACTTAGTCCAGTCTATATCCTGTCATTACCCTTGCTCAGGGCCCTGAAGGCTTCTGGGACTTACCATTGTGACAACAGAAGCACCGAAATGACACCCAGGATTTGGAAGCAGATTTATTTAATGCCTGATAGGCACTGACAATGAGTCAACTATCCTTCAAACTGTCAGGCCTGGGAGGCTGAGGGAGGTTTTGATGGGGTCTGCAGGAGAAGTACAAAGGCAGAGTATTTGACTGTCTTTGATTGGTTTTCACAATGTGCATCACAGTGACCAGCCGTTTCTAGGAGACCGTAGTAACAGGAGCCATTGCCTGTGCAACTAAGACACTAAAGCACACTGGCCAGGAGTCCATATTCTGTTACAACCTGACAGTGTGACCTAAATCTTCCTTCTGGAGCTATCTCAGCCTTAATCATCACCCTCTACTCAGGCCAGAGTTGCTACAGGTGATCATTCACAATGACAACTGGGCAGAAAGGAACAGCAACCACCCAGGCACCACTTATGTCCTACATGTATTCCCTCAGTTACCTCTGGGGTAAGGCCCAGGGGAGATTCTTGCATTTGATATTGATCCCCATCAGGAAGGTAGATGAGCAGTGTTGCTTGGGGTGGGGATGATGGGAATTGGTGACACTCTTCTGGATTATTTTCCTGGTGGGGAGAAGTAGTGCCAACACTTCACCTACTTGTCTACGTGGTTAGCTCCATGGGACAAGGGCTCAGTGAAATGGTACCCCAAATACCAGTTTTGTTGATATAAACTGTACATTTGGGATAAGATAAATGACCATCAGGCGGATCTTTTCATCCAGTGAACTAACAGAATATTTGTCAAGACTCCACTTTTAATCCCTGAAAGTCCCAACTCCAGCAGGGCAAACATGGTGATGCTTTTCATTTCCAGTGTTAACTTAGATCCTTGAAACACACAAGCATTCCGTCTCCCTAGACCACAGTAGACTGAATAAATGGCTGAAGAACTCTGCAGAAGAACTGAGAAAAGCACTATGATATATGCTCTATTTAGTACCAAGTTACAGGTTTTCCCTTAGGGACCCTGTCACCTCTTCAGTCAATGTGTACTAGATCGGAAAGTTGACTTAGGACAAGGAGCAGAGAAAAGAATCAGGAATGTTGATTGGCATGAACACCCTCATCTTCCATCTGTCCAGTCTTGCCTTCTTTGTGGATGTGCATTGTGGCACTTTGTTTTGTCCCTAGGGATTCCACACAGTACTATTAGCTTGTTCTACAGGTCCCTGAGAGGAAAAGGTTTGTAATTTAGTGTGAAAATTGCAGCCTTGGACTCCTGGGGATTAAGCACAGAACATAGCTTCTATTAAAATCATGATCCCTCATCCCCATGGCTACCAATAAGCCAACACATAACTGCTTCTCCTATCAACAGGCAGGAGATACCACTGGCCGTCTTAGTCACATTGACCCCCAGCAGCTCTGTGATGGCCAGAGTGTAGGATATGTCTTCTGCACTTTCCTGGGGAACTTCACACTCAAGTGTGTCCTCTGGTATTAGTGAATATCCATCCCACATATCCAGCCCCACATTGTCCTCTCTCTGTCCTCTGCCTTTTGTCAGAACACCTCAGACATTTCCAGTTTTGCTTCAAGTGTCTATCTCCAGGATTCCCCAAGCCACTCTGAAAGACCTCAGAGGTCTTATCTGATCTTGGATCCTGCAAAAGCATCCTTTGCCAATGAACTTGGACACACCCCCTTTTACACTCTGACCCTTGTTCACACACCCTCACTATCAAACATATCCCCTGGATCCCTCTACAATCTACATGATAGCTAATTGTTATGGCTCTTGCGGTATATTATCCTCTTCCATATGCAGGTTTTGGGCTTGATCCCTGGGGATGGAGTGGGTCAGCTCCCCTGGGGTTTCCTTATTTCCTTCCAAGTGCAAGGCCTTACAGCGTCTTCTCCCCAGGAGAAGAGCTGATAGCTGATAGGGGAAGATGGGACACTCTTACACCCCTTGAGAGTGAAGTGTCCAAGGCCACTTGCTGAGGGTCAGCCACCCAGAGGTTCCTGCCCATGCTTCCAGACCTCAGGCATTTCAAGCCCCAGCCTGGAGCTGAGCATGACAGAAAAGCTGTGCCTGTAATCATCTCTGCAGTTTCACTTTTTCACTTTAGGTCCTGTTTCCAGAAATAAGAGTCTCCTGCATAGGAAGAAGAAAAGAAGCTACCATGAAAATAAGAATGATTCCTGTGTCCTTGGCCTTAAGCCATGTTAGGATCAGAAATTCCTCTCATTACCCCCATCCGCGGTACCCCCACATTCCCGCTTTCTCTCAGGGGCCCACCTCTCAATTTTACTGCCATGGGTCACAGTAAGAAATGGCCCAATATCATCATTTGACACAAAAGCATTCACCTTAAATTTCTCCAAGATATTTGTACTTCTCACGTTATGAAATGAATGGCTCTCTCCAGCATAAGGGAAACAGTATTCATCTTTTCAGGATTATGGGACAGAGGTGTAGATGTAATCCCCTGAACCTGAAGGGTTGCTAGGTATACTGTGCCCCTATCTGACCAAAGTTATCTTAGGTGAGTTCTGTTCTCCTGGGACCTGCTGTTATCTTCTTAATCTGAGAGCCAGTAGAGACCTTCTAGTACCTTCTAGTGATCACAGCTTTATCCTCTGTCACCCATCTTATTCCTAACAAAACCACCAAATACCTAAACTCCAGCATCCACATCCAGGGCTCATCCCTATCGTGGTGGTCACAGCCCAGGTTCTCCTCCCGGCTCCAAGTCCATCCCCCTGTTTCATGCTGTCTTCTCACATTCTTCTTTTCCTGTCCTGAAGCAGGAAATTCCACATCCCTGATATGAGAATTCCTCTACTTCTAGCTTTTGTGATGTTCTCTGAGAAAACAGTTGAAAATACTCCTCATTTATTTTTCAGTCCACATGTCTTTGGGTTTAGAGTAAGGTGGGTCAAAAGAAGAATTCAAAAGGAAGGCACACTACTTAACAAGTTCCTAGAGAGAGAGAGAGAGAGAGAGAGAGAGAGAGAGAGAGAGGAGACAGAGAGAATAGGAAAAGAAAGGCTTCTAATTCTAAATTCTATTTTCTTATAGTAAAAATGAATATGTGTATCATTTTTTAATTTTTAATAACTTTTTCTTCCTTCTTCTCCCCTGGGTACCCCTCCTCCATTGCTTGGTCCCTTTCACTTTTTCAAAAGATCTATCTAAAGTCAACTTGTAGCAATTAACAAGTCCTATCTGTCTTGTAGAAAAGGTCTGTATACATTCAAGAAGTGAACATTGTGGCCAGCGTGGCCATGGCAAACTTCACTCTCATATGCAGAAGTCCAAAGAGGCCTCTTTAAGTGTTATTAAGTTGTATCATCTCTTAGCCATGCCTTTCTACATCCAGCTTGATTTGTGAGAGTCTCCTGATGAATAGTCAGGGAACACTAGTTATTAGAAAGCATTTCCAACCAATCCTGTATCTGTGCTCATCCCATTATTCATTCATTGATTTCTTTATTGATTATTGAAAGGAATTCCTAGTGTTAAAAACATCAAAGAAATTTATTTTTAATTACATGGGGTTGTGTGTCCAGAAAGCACAGAAAAATACTCATTACAACTTTAACAGGAGTTATTTCTTGGGAGGCAAGAGAAGGAAATTAAGATGTGATAAATCAAAAAAATGGTTCATGTTTTACTTTGTACATTTTATGTTTAAATAGTTTGCAATTAACATGATATAATTTGCTTTTTAGTGAAAATGTAATGGTCAAAATAGAGAGGAACATTAAATGAATAAGGTGGAAGGCATAACTCTGAAATTAAAAAGGTTTCTATTTTATGATTGCCATCAAGTTTGCAAAAGAACTCTTTTTATTTGACAAACTCTAAAGTAAGTCTTTCAGTTTAACTCCCGTTGGAGTCCTCCTTCATAAGTCACATTATAGATAATTCATTTTTCCTTAGCTTTCCCGGGCTCAGAGATTCCCTGAATCTTACCAAAATGAATTGGACAATCTTGTGATGGTCCTGTGTGACCACGTGATTTGGAAATACAAGGATGCGCTTGAAGAAACAAAAAGGGCAAACCACAGTGTGGCCAGATTTCTTAAGGTATGGCTCTGCGAGACCGCGACTCCACAGTGGGGCAAGATACTTAAAGTGTCAATTGATTCACACCGATATACTAGGAGGCAAAATGACCACAGTAAGAAAGTGAATAACTTTATTATCTTTTCTAACTTGGAATCTCATTGAAGAAACACTATGGTTAGATAAGAGTATCCCTTTGAGTGTTACCAAATCAAAGTACTGCTCAGTATTTTTAAGGAGAAAAACGAAATGTTTGAAAATATGCCTCATGTAGCAATAGCATTCTCTCCTGCATTTCTGCCCTTGAAGTGACCTTCAGTATCAGTGACAAGTGGGATAATGATACCAAATAGCCACTTTGGGAAAATACTTTCTTTTATAAGATGAAGAGCATGTGCTGAACATACAAAGGGAAAATTGTCAGATTAAGTATTAGGCAAGTCCTTTCTTAACTGGATATACATGAAAGTTATATTTCTTTGGATTACAGGCAATCATATTGAGCAAAAATTTTAAAAAAGCAAAGTTAAAAAGGCCAATATGCAAAATTATGAAATATCACTTAAGAGATAATACCGTAGGAAGACAATGGTTTTCTTCTCTTTTTTGTTCTTATCCAATTACTACAACTTTGATGAAACCATGTGCTTACTATAGAAATCACAACACACTAAGTGACTATGCTGATTTATAAATTAATATTAGTATGAAATTAAGAAGCATAAAGTACATGGAAACTTAACCTATGTTGTCTTCAGTGAACTTTAATTCTAACTTGAAGTTAGAATTTAACTTGGCCTAAATTCTTTTTAAAGGTGCTAAAAACTCTCAAATTATACAGTAAATTTATTCTTACCATGAATTTATTTCTTTCTTCAATGCTTAGCCTCTTGTATTTTTCTTTTCCTTTGTTTCAGTAAAAGAGATGGTCAGGGATAAAAGGTAAAGGAAAAGAATCTGCTCTGGTTCGCTACCACATTTTAACACCTATAAGAAGAAAATGTGTTGCTATGGTGGTAGTTCATTTAAAGTCTTACGAGAACAGGAAATTGGTGGAGAGAAATTATATGTACTCCAGCTTGTAAAAAATATCAGTCTAAAGCAATATCTACAATGGTCTTTCCTAAACTATAAAGAGACAAAATGAATAGACAAGCCTTTAGAAAACAGAAAAGATCCCATAAATTCTACCCTTGGCTGAAATGCTCTGTAATTGTTAGAATGAATGAATTTTCCACGCAGCTCGCTGGCACAAAGGTTGCTGCTGGTGGTGAATAAATTAATATCTCATATGGGGGCAAAGGAAAAATGCCCAACACTAAAAATGAAATTGTGCCACCACTGTACAATGGTTTGGTGGACTCTGTAAGTAAAAAGTGCAGATTCACAACAGATAAACAAAGAGTGTCAACATATGTCTATTGTGTGGATGTCAAATTGAAACTAGCACCCACAGTGGGAAATGTATGAATGGGAAGATTAGTTCAATATGTTCTACATCTTAAAAGTCTACCATACTCTATTATATTTAATTGGTAGTTGTAAAGGCATTTGTTAACACAGAATTCTGAAAGAAACATTCTGAAAGGCTTATTATATAGATCATTTGAACTTTGTGAGAAAAGGAAAAAAGTAAATTTTGAAAGCTAAACGCTATCATTTGGCACAGTTTTAAGGAATTGATGAATTTGGAGCTTTCAATAGGTTGACACTGCCCGCTCCCTGTGGAGTGACATAAATTTGTAGTATAAATTTGTAGTATTCCCAGAAGTTGACAATATTTATTTGCTCACATAAAGTGTGTATATGACATTTATCTCTTTGATTACTTAATTATACATTAGTAATCAAATACTGTGACATAGTCATCATTGGAATTGAGCAATTAAAACACTGTTGCAATGTTGTAGTTGTACCAAGAATGTTTTCCAAGAATAAAGAGGATAGAATTCCTGGAAAACTGGGGTTTGGGCATAGAAAAAATGTCCTGGTTAGCAGGAAGTACCTTCCCTCACTCCTGGCCTCCCTTCCCTCACTCCTGGTGTCCCTTCCCTCACTCCTGGCATCCCTTCCCTCACTCTTG